>JASAOB010002865.1:0-118375 GCA_030849825.1 Herpetomonas tarakana
CATCGGGTCGGCGGTGAGGAGTCCATACAGAGTCCACAGAATACTGTTGAGGGTGGCGAACACGACAACGGGCGGCTGCAGCGGCTGCGCGTTCTTCTGTTTGATAATGTCCCTCGCCGCTCCCAGCGGGGAGCTCAGCATCACCACCGACGCGCAGGCTCCCATGAGACCGTTTACCGTCGCCGTGACGGCGGGTCCGGCGGTGTTGTACAGCAGGATAATGAGGAAGAGGATGCAGACGCTAAGGATGCCGGTGGCGGCCGCCGTGAGGGCCGTTGTGCGGTACGTCGTCGACTGGAGGGTGTTGCCCGAGCGCTCCTCCACGCGCGCGACGGCGACAAACACTAGGATGCAGTACGTGGCGATGAGGTTGCCGAGGCCGTTGCAGAGTATCACGGGCAGCGCCGCCTTCTGCACGCCGTACATGGACCACACGCAGCAGTTCACGTACTGCGCGCAGAAGAAGGTGATGGTCATGACGCCGATACTTTTTGCGTTTGCCATGGCACGCACCGTGAGGATAGGTGCGGAGAGCATGAAGACGCTGACCACCGTCGCCAGGACGGAGACAACCGACAGGAAGACGCTCATTCTCGTGAAGGCAGTTACTACGATTTCCTTGAGAGAGAGGGGTGTTCTGTCATTCAGAAAAGGAGATTCCCTTCTGCACACAAGGAAGACGACGACGACGAAGAAGAAGAGAGGGAAGAAGTGGAGGCAAACCGATAAGCCCCCACACACACAGTGCAGGGATGGCATGGACAGCACACAGACTCCATGGGAGCGGAATGTCCGGGGACAGAGAGAGAGAGTGTGTAGCAGAGAGCAGGCAGGGAGGAGGGGAGAGAGAACGAAGCTGCACTTCTCCAAGCAAGCTACCTTTCATTCCCTCCGCGCGCCTCGTCGGGCTCTTCTTCCTAACCCGTTCCGCCACCGGTCCGCGTACAGGTCGCGTCTATTTCCTTGTGCGTTGTTGCTAGCCTTGGTTGCAGTGGGGTTATGCGGTGGAGAAGGTGGAAGTATTGAGTACCAAGTGCGTATAATATGACACATAACCGAGCAACGATACAGAAGAGGGAGGGGGGATAATAAGGCGACGGGGCGATGTCCCCACACACATAAACCACTATGAGAAGCTGCTGCAGCTGCTGTCAAATATCCCGTCGAGTGCCACAATCGGGAAGGGATGTGGGGGTGACAGGGAGAGCACAAAACGAGTGGCAAAGAGGAAGGGAGGAGAACGGGATCGCAGCGCAAGGATGTACGCTGAATAGAGAGAGTGTGTGTGTGGGGAAAGGGGGATAACATGGCAAGGTCGACACAATGGGTGGGGAAATGAATCGCCACAGATGATCGAGTTGCACAGTCGTCAAGCGAGCACACATACATGTGTAAAGAAGCCGGCGGGCAAGTCCAGTGAAGCACCATACCCCGCGGGAGAATCAAAACAGCGTGAGCGGCCAAGCGAGTTTCCACCCCCCGTGCTAGGTAAACCCGTAGAGGGAAGGCGTATCGCGTAACGCTGGCCTTTAAACGCCGCTACTCCAACAGCTCAAAACAGCTGCAGTAGTTCCCCATGTGACTAACCACCAGGCGACACTCCCGCCACGACACCTTGGTTTCCTGGAAGAACGTCAGCTTGTCAATGGATTCCACCGGAGAGGCTCCAAGTGTGATGTGTGGACTGTAGTTCACGCCAGAGTTCTTGTCAATGTAGTCGATCATCCACTGCGCCGTGGTCGTCCCCTCGGCCGGGAAGTTCTTGTGGAATGTGGACCTCGCCACCTCCATCGAGCCCAGCTTCACCTGGAAAGGTTTCACGGCATCGATGACGTCGTTGTGCAGAGCCAGCAGCGCGTCGCTGCGCTGGACCGTCAGGAAGGGCAATCGAATGTCGGTCTCGTCGCTTGTCTTCCCGAACACGGGGCCAGCCTTCACTCGTTTCATCGACAGCTTCTCCTTCGCCTCCACAGCCTTCTCGCGGTGCTGCAGCCAGACGGCGCGCACCGCATCCTTCACGTCGCTAAGCTCCGCTGCCCGCACACAGAGCTGCGCCACGGTGCAGTGGGCATGGCCAAACCCGCGTTGGAGCTTCTTCTCCGCCAGTGAAACCAGGCGATAGGACACCTTCTCGTCCCACGCCGTATCCTCCTCGGCGGCTGGGGCCAGTGCTAATGACAACGGAATGGCTGCCGTGTCAAAGGCATTGCAGGTGAGACACACATTCACGGCAATAAACGACATGGCAGGCAATCCAAATCAACGTTCCCTTTTCGTAGCGACTGTGCGTGCTTGAGTGCACGTGTGCGTGTGAGGGAGGGTGAGGGGGGGGGGAGAGATAGAGGAGGAAAGGGGGGTGCTTCCCGCCGGTATCTGAGTGCTCTGTTTGCCTATCTCTCGTTTCTGTCTGTCCCGGTGCGCTAAAGGACGTGAATTAGGCCCTACGGAGTGAGGGTAAGGGTGGGGGAATGCAAGTACAGAACGTGTGTGCGGAAAAAAGAGAAGTTGTAGGGGGGGGGGAGGTAGAGCAATGTAAGAAGGAAGCAAAGGGGGGAGTAGGGGAAAGGGAGAGCAGACAAAAGGTCAGGTGCGGTCTGAAAGATACGGAACCTGCGCTATTGATATGTATTATGGATATGGATATTACCTACCCTTCCACGCACTACGCGAAGGGAGAAGTATAGAGGTGGATGTGGCGCTGATCACGGGGAGCGTAATCCGGATCCAGGGAAGAGGGATAGTGCAGATGTCTCGGCACGTACCACACAGCAAAGGGGGAAATAGGAAAGGAGATACTATATATCGGAATCAATTCGTTCTGTGGTGAATACACGCACACGCACACACACGCACACACACGCTTCGACTCGGATACAGAACCTTCAGCGAGAGAGTGGGCGGAGAGCAAGAGGGGAGGGAGGAGGGACCAAGAGAGAAGCCTAGTTCTGTTTATGTGTGAGAGTGGGTGTGCGAGGAGGTAGAAGGAGGAGAGTGGCGAGAGGGGGTGAGAAGGGGCAACGAACCAGTTCACATCGGCAGACGGCTGCCGTGCAGCTTCCAGCCTGTCTCTCTGTCTCTTTCCATTCATGTGTACAGGGCCATCGTCTGAGTTCACCATAGCCACAAAGAGAGAGAGAGGGGAAGGGGAAGGGGGGGGGGGGGGCGTCACGCCCTTTCTGTCCTCTCCCTCAGCTGCGTAGCCTTCTACCACGTTTGACTCCGTGCAAAGTGGAAGGGGTAAGAAGACAAAATCAAGTAAATGGATATACACACAGGAAGGAGAGAGGTGTGTGTGTGGTGGTGGTGGTAGTGGTGGTAGCAGCAATGAGAAAAGGAGCATTGTGTCACATGTTGTTGGGGTCCGCATGACCCTCGAACCGAATACCGCACAGTCTGAGCAGTTGTTCCCCACCCGCAACGTCAACAGAATCTGTGCCATCGCGATGTTCGCTAGAGGTGGGAAGAAGTTCCGCTAGGGAAGTGATGGGCTTGCGAAGCTGCAGTCTGTCCTCGGTGGACAGCAGCGCAAAGTGGCCTCCGCTGATGAGTTGCTCTACTTCTCGCTCTAGTTCTGCCCTCACACCTTCTAGAGGGGACAACACCATCTGTAGCGCTTGCTGCAGCTGTGCACGGCGCCTGATCAGCTCCCGCGCCTTCTCCACCGCCGCGGGACGGCTCTCTGTGTCTTGGAACCGCTCGTAAATGGTGTTGACCATGTCGATGGCAGAGCTGCTGGCATCAAACAGATCTGCAGCGCGTTGGGCGTCGCCCAGACAGCCCCGTAGGACCATTAGTGCCGACGTCAAGCAAGCGCGAAGGTACGTCTCCCTCTCCGTTGCGGAGACAGCCAGCTCCGCGCGGCGGGGACTGCGCGATGCGGAGTCGTTTCCCTCTTCTCCGTCGGGTGCGGAGGACAAGTCGAGGGAGATGAGCGTGAGGAGACTTCCTTGGCTGCGCAGAATGTCGCGCGCGGCTTCTCTGGCGCGTTTCGCCTTGCCAAGTCCCTCAGCAGCGAGCTTGAGGCCTGCCTTCAGCTGCTGTCTCGCGCGGCGCTCCTTCGCCGTTTCTTTTTTTCCGCTGTGCTCGGAGGAGGACCGGAGGAGACTGGCGCAGTGGGACTCGTTCAGCGCGTTTACCTTCACCTGCACATCATCGAGCGCCGCCTCCACGCTGGCGGAGAGCGCCTGGCACTGCGAGAGCGTGCAGTCTGCCACTCGCCGCACCGCCTGCAGAGAAGCGAGCAGGTTGTTGCTAACGCACAGCGAGTCCTCCTCCTCCGGCAGGGACTCCTCGCTTGGGCGGACGTGGCTGGGAAAGCAGCCCGCCAGCACCGTCTCCGCGCTCGCGGGATCGCAGAAGAGGATGAGCCGACTGTCGGTCCCCACCTCGCACGCGGGGTCAGCGAAGTTCTTTTCCGCAACGTTGAAGAAGTCCATCTGCACAGAAGGCACGTCCACCTCCACCACCTGGTCGTCGCTGGTGTCGATATCGCCGCCATCGGCGGTGCGGGAAGGGGTCGTTTCGTGCGACTTTGAGACTCCGCCCCGCGCCGTCTCGCGCGTCGGAACGCCACCGTTCGCCTGCAGCACCGCCTGCAGATAGGTCGCGACACTCGACAGTGCCACACACGGCCCGGCGCAGACGGCGGCTGGCGTCGCTTCTCCATCCGCGGGCGGTTGTGGTGGTGAATGCGACGTATCCGGCGGGGGGACGGGTGCGCCGGTGCCGTCTGCCATGGGAGGCTCTGCAGATCTGGAGAGGAGCGGGTGAGGGTCGCTGATGGATGAGCGGCGGCGACTGCCGGGCTCCGGCGCCACGTGCACGCGAATGTAGAGTCCTACGACACCCAGCAGGATCCACAGCGGCGGCGCCATGTCCTCCGTGGCTACCGCCGCGCAGGACTGCATGGCGAGAGGCACAGAGAAGAAAGGGAGTGGAGGGAGGGGAAAGGCAATGAATGGTTCCTTTTTGCTCGGAAATAGGATCTGTTGAAGGAGAGAGAGAGAGAGAGATCGGGTGATACATGTGTTGAATCGGTGCGATGTGTGTCCACGCGAGGGCTGGTGGAAAGAGGCGGGATGCCTGCATCGCGAGACCCAACTGCGAGTGGGTGATCTCCATAGAGGTTTGATCTCGTCCTAACAATAAGCTGCACTGTCTCACTAGTGTGTCACACAGACACCCAGACACACAGACAGCAGCAGCAGCAGCAGTGAATGGAGACAATGACAAGAAGGTATAGCACGCAAGTTTCTTTCGCAGAGGCTCACATCACAGCACACGCGCTTGACCGCGGCTCGCCCGCGACACGGGAGGGGATGGAGGTGCCGTACACGTCCAACACCTCCAGCTGCCTCAGCCCAGCCGCCAGCTCCGTCACGTCCGTTATTTTCTTGCACTTGGTGAGGTACAGCCTCTGCAGGCATCCGCAGTGGACAAGGGCGGACACACCAGCGTCCGTGACCGCCGTCGACTCCAGGTGGAGCTCTCTCAGGAACGATAGCGTCGCGAGGGGACGCACACTCGTGAGCTGGCGGCACTCGCTCAGGCAGATCCACTTCAGCCCCGCTGCCCGGCCAAGGTAGAGCAGCCCATCGTCCGCCACGCGTGTGAAGGAGGCGTCGAGTTGCTCCAGGTGTTGCAGGAGGCCAAGAGGGGAAAGATCGGTGAAGCCGGTGCAGCCAGAGAGCGACAGATACTGGAGGTAGGGGAACTGACTGATGGTGGCGATGGCTTTGTTCGACAAGCCCGGACACTGCGCCGCCAGCAGCACCCGCAGGCAGCGCAAATGCTCGAGACCATCCAGATCGGTCACGTAGCGGCACTCCGAGATGTCGAGGCGCGAGAGGTGGGTCGACGCAGCGAGGAGCGAGGGCAGCACTCCCTCCGTCAGGGTACTCTTCCGGGCTGAGAAGCTCTCAAGGGCCTCCATGAGGGTCACCTCGCCCGGTGCAGCGCTGGCGTCGAGTGCGGACACAGTGTCGAAGGCGTCGTCGTCGGCGGAGCCGCTGTGCCTCCTCGCTCGCCCAGACGACCGGTTCGAGCTCCCTGTGTGGGGCGAGGGCAGCGCGCTCGCCGCCGATGACGCCGACGTCGCGCTGCCAATGGAGCGTATCGAGTGGAGGCGAGGCTGGACGTTGGAGCTGCCGTTGCCGCCTCCGGCTCCCGATTGCCCGTTGTCCTCATTCACGAACGGGCTGTGGGCTCGTCGGCTGCTGCTGCTGCTGGAACGCACGGGCTGGTGTGGGTGTTGCAGGTACGCGGCCGCCTTTCCCTGTCCATACCCGTCGAGGAGGAGCTCCTTCAGCGAGGGAAGCCCTGACAGGGCGGCAATGGAGGAGAGGTGCCGGCAAGAACGCAGGTCAAGCACCTCCAGAGCGGGGCATTCGGCGATGCTGCCCAGACCGTCGCCCGTGATGGCGGTGTGGGACAAGTGAAGCTGCCGCAGTCGGCGCAGACCTGCCAGAGGCCGTACATCCGTCAGGTGAGCACAGCGACTCATGTTAAGGTACGTTAACCACTTGCAGAGCCTGACGCAGGGCAGGTCAGTGTCCCTAATGTGCGTGTTCTCCAGGTCCAGGTACGACAGAGGGGAGCCCAGCCGCTGAGAGCTGGTAGCGGCGGCGACGTTCTCCAGAAACGTGAGACGGCGAATGCCCTTGCAGTCGCGCAGGCACAGGACGCGCAGACACCTGCCAAGAGGGCCTTTCAGACTGGTGTGCAGGTCCGCATCCGTGACACCCGTGCCGCCCAGGGAGAGCCACCGCACGCCAGGGGTGTTGGCCAGCGCCACAATCGAGGTGATCTTTGCGCAGTCTGCCAGGTTAATGTACCGGAGCACGGTGCAGGCGGCTATGCCGTGGAGCCCCTCCTCGTCGATGCCGCTGGCCGACAGGTCCAGCGAGGTGAGAGTGGTGCTCTGCAGACCGATCCACGCGCTAATGGAGCTTACCGCCGCGCAGGAAGCCATGTTCACGCGCGTCAGACGCATTCCCTTCATGGCATTCGCCGTTCCCTCCACTGTGACGGCCGTGTCGGAAAGGTTCACGACCTCGAGATCACTCAGCGCGTGCAGCGGGGCAATGCTGGTGAGGCGCCGGAGGGAGTGCAGCTGGAGCTCCATCAGACCGCTGCACGCTGCGACCGCGCGCATGTGCTCCTCAGAGAACCAGTTGCTGGACAAGGTGAGCTGCTTCAGCGATTGGGAAACTGCCTTCTGCAGAAAGTCCAGGGAGAGGATGCGGCGGCATTCCACCAGGAAGAGGCGGTGCAGCGCGGCGCAGTCCCCAAGCGCCTCGGCACCGCGGTCGTCGATGGACGAGCTCTGCAGGCTCAGGCAGTGCAGGCTCTTCAGATCCGCCAAGGGGTCCAGGGAAGTAATACCGCGTGCCTTGTGCAGAATCAGGCACTCCAGCGTCCTCGCCCCCGCCGCGACAACCTGGAGGAACTCTTGGTTCACCGGGGTGTGAATAATGTGAAGGCACTTTAGGTGTCGCAGAAGCCCAATGGAGAGGTTTCCGCCGATGTACCACTGGCTTTGGTTCGCCAGTCGCTGCTGCTGGTTGGTGCGCGTCTGCTTTGTCAGGATGGAGTCCACGTACATGAGCGGCACGTCGCTGTCCGCCTCGCAGCTCGCAAAGGTTAGTGAGATGAGATCGCTGCACGCCGATATGCCCTGCATCCACTCCTGCGAGAGCACGCAGCGCACGCATGTCAGGTCCTTCACGGACAGGAGTCGCACCACCTCCTTGAAGACCGCGAGCTGGTCCTTCTGCCGAAATCCCATTAGCGTGAGGGAAATGCCATAGTAGCGGGACAGCCACCAGGCGCTAAAGAGCACCATGTTCAGCCCCTTTGGGGAGCTGCAGGTGAGCGAGGCACACAGGCAAAGGTCCGTGCGGCTGCTGTGCCAGCAGCGGCTGTCGCAGAGCTCCATCTCCGCTGCGAGCAACTTCGGTGAGGGGCCGCCACCCACGCTGGAGGACGGCGGTGGGGAGGACGCGCGCGTGCCACCTGGGTGTCGCTGTGAGGCCACCGCACCACCCAGGCCGGCGCCCAACGCGGCGACTCCGCCGGGAAGGCTTTGTGCACTGCCCATGTGTTCCGCAGGGTCATGGGGCGTGTAGCCCACAAACGGGTAGTAGTGCTGCTCGGCGGGGCTCGTCTGCGAGGGCAGACAGGGCCCAGCGAAGCGAAATGGATACGCCTGGATGTGCACTGGTGCCCCTCGCGGGTCTTCGTCGGCGTACGACCCGTCAGCAGTCGGCAGGGACGTGGAGCAGACGGAGAAACTGCCCGGGGAGCGATCAAGACTCCCCTCCTCCTCGCTGTTACCAGCGCGGAGGCCGACAGCGCGTTGACGTGCGGGCAGCGGCGTATCGTCCTCCACCACACCACCCTCATCACACGGTGCGATGAACGGCTCGGTAGGGCTCTTGGTAACGCTGAAGCCGTCGAGGACGAAGCCCAGGCAGGGTCGATAGACACTGTCAGTAGTACCGGTACCGGTGCCACCGCTACGGCTCCCGCTGCTTTCTGTGAAGAGGCGCACGGTTGGGTTGGACGTCGCGAAGGCTAGCGGGACGCGCTCAGGGAAGAACTCGACCAAGGTGCTCAATATGGACGCGGGCGGGCGGAACGATCGCTTGTGGTTGATGGTCACGAAGGATGTCGTGGTGCGTAGCGCACGGGAGATGGACCCCATGCTGACCTGATACCGGTATGAGCACAAGGAGGCGGACGAGGCCTGCGGGCTCAACCGCGGAGGTGCTTCACTCATCGGTTTCGGTGTGTTGCTAACGGAGTGTGTGTGTGTCGGGGGAGGGGGGAGAGCGTCAGTGGAGCGTCGGACAGAGTTTCTCACGATGCAGGATGTCGAAAAAGTTCACGATTTCGTCCACCGATGACTCAAAGGCAGAACGGTCATACAAGCGGCACACATGGCACTGTGCGGAGAAGAAGCGATCCTCTCTGATGGTATCCAGTGAGGCACGCACTGTGGGCTGCCGGACTGTGACAACGCTCTGGTAAAACCCAAAGAGAACAGTGGCCATCAGGTACAGAACGAAGCGCTCCACCCACATCAGCAGCGCTGCAAGCGACTCCAGCAGGCGGAAGAAGAGCCGGAAACTCCGCGTGCTGCGCTCTTCCTGGTACTGCTCCGAAAGAATGAGCGAGGGGTGGCAGATGAGCCGCGCAAACGTGAGCAGCGACAGAAGGCAGCCACCAAGCTTGCGTGCGATGAAGCCCGGTTGGCCCTTGTACCCTTTGCCGCGTCGGCTGCCACGCCGCTGCTGAACATGGAGGCGCCGCACATCGGGGTCCACGAGGGCGTCGTCAGGCGGAAAGTAGTCCCCCGCGCCAAGATCGCATCCCCCGTTGCTCGTGCCGCGGCCATCGACGCTCCCGAGCATTCGCGACAGCGAGGACGACGCGGTGAGCTGCGTGCCAACCAGCATCACGCGAGGCCGCCGGCCCTCCGTCTCCGTGTCGGCAGGCGTGAAGAGCCGCTTCATGTGCCCATACCACTCTGACAGCCGCGTAGTGCTCTCTGTGTCGGCGCGATTGTACAAGAACATGATGCCGTCAAAGTCCATCAGGGGAAGGGGGAGTGCGCAGTCGGGCGAGAACATGTGCGTGCCACCGAGCTCGTACAGCTCCACGGTCTGCACCACGGAGCGGTGGTGGTGGCCGATAGACTGCTGTGGTATCAGAAAGCTGCTGTCCGCGCCGGACGCGGGATCGCCAGATGCGAAGTAGTCCAGGGGAGCCAGGTACATGCGCGAGGTCGCGGAGGAAGGCACGGTGGGGCTCGCAGCTCCACTGTCGCCGCTGCGATAAGATCGACGCGGTGCGCTTAGCACCCCTGGCGAGTTCAGGGAGGAGTTGCGACGAGTCAAGTGGCCACCTCCCGGCGAAGCTGTGGGGGTCTTGGGGGCGAATGGCGTGCCGCCGTCCTCCCCGGCTTGGCCCGATGGTGACACATAACGATTTGTGTGGCTGTTTGAGGAGCCGTGCGCGTCACGCACCCCGTACGCGTCGCGGACGAGGCAGTCCACATCGAACCCAATCGTCGGAGCCCATTTGGCCGCAAAGTAGAAGTCCTCCTCGATGACGTCAGCGGCCTCCTCTGCCTCGTGTTTCGGTGTGCTGAGGCTCTCCTTTGATGTGGACGCGGCAGCCGCAGCAGCGAAGGAGAACACCTGATGGCACAGTCGACGAATAAGGAGGGTCTTGCCCACCTTTGTTTCTCCCACGACAAGAACTCGCAGGAGATTCGGATCCAACGGCGGCCGCGGCGAGCTTTGCATGGTGCTAGAGGGGATCGAGGTAACGAGTCGGTCTTTGATATGGCGACGCTCGATAGATAGAAAGATAGAGAGAGAGAGAGTGAGTGAGTGAGAGAGTGAGAGAGTGAGAGACAGAAAGCAAAGCTAAGCGAGGTCAATGGTGAGGATGTTAGGAACGAGCAAGCGGCGGCGTGCGCGGGGAGTCCCGTTCCGTGTTTGTGCCCAGAAGCGAGTTCCACAGGTCACACACGCGAGAAGGAATGCTAGTGAACAGGGGAGTGATCTGCGGCGGAGGGAGGAAGGAGAGAGTCCACTAATTGAAGAGTATCAATAACAAAACAAAGCGCTGAGGGGAAAGGAAGAAGAAGAGAGAAGGGGTGGGTGGGTGATAGTACGAGGGAGATAGGGAGAAAGTGTTCCTCTCGCTGCTGCTGCTGCTGCGCTGCTTCTCACACACACACACACACACACACACACACACACACATTTCATGTGCGCATAGGATTATCCTTCTGGGCGTACAATATCGAGCACCTCCCCCTCCCCCCTCCTCTGACATGGAATGGCACATGCACACGCG
Organism: Herpetomonas tarakana; assembly: GCA_030849825.1. NCBI lineage: Eukaryota > Euglenozoa > Kinetoplastea > Trypanosomatida > Trypanosomatidae > Herpetomonas > Herpetomonas tarakana. The sequence continues at coordinate 10,870 of JASAOB010002865.1, forward strand.
GATACGGGAGAGGGCAGCAGCAGGTGAGCCGCCACAACAACGGGGTCAGACATACTTCCAAGGAAAGAGACACAAAATGCTTCTACTCGTGCAGGCGCCAAATCTTGACGCTCTTGTCGCTCTCCGCGGTGATGAGGCGCGTACCGGAGGCGTCGTAGACAATGCGGTTCACGCCGCCCTCGCCCGCCAACGTCCCCGGGATGGACTTGGTCTTTGTGAGTTGGTAGGGACAGTAGAACCGCGCGGCGGTGACGCGGCTCTGGGGCCGCTTCGTGTCGAAGAAGCCGAGGTGGCCGTCCTGGCTGCCAACGGCCAGCACGCCGCGCGGACTGATGGCGCAGCAGCTCCAACGGTACGCAAGCTCCTCCGCGTGGTTCTCCCGATTGCCGCCGCCAGACGGCTTCCCAGTCACACTCGGCCTCTCCACGATGGTGCTAGCGTTGCACTCAAAATCGCCTGCGGGCAGCTTCCAGAAGCGGATTTCGTCCGCCCCGCAGGACACGAGGCCGCTGCCAGAGGGCGTGATGGACAGGCCACGAACCGGCTTCGTATGCCGCGAGAGACGTGTGAAGGGCCTCCCGCTGGCGACGTCCCAAAGGTAGATCATGCCGTCGCTGCCACCGGAGATGAGTTGCGGCTCGCCCTGCTGCGCGGCGAGGCTCATGACGCTGTCGGTGTGCCCGTCAAGCGTGTGGACACAGGCACGCGTGCGGATGTCCCACACACGCACCGTCTTGTCGCGGCCGCCGCTGAAGACCAGGTCGAGCGTGGGGTGGACAGCAACACAGTGGACGGCGCTGCGGTGCCCAAAGAACTCGCGCACCACCTCGTTGCGCTCGAGGTCCCAGCACTTGACGGCGTGGTCGTCGCTGCCGCTGAACATGTACGGCGAGTTCGCGGACACCGCGATGTCACGCACCGCCTCCTTGTGTCCCGTGAGATTCATCTTCAGCGCGCCGCTCGAGAGGTCCCAGACCTTGATCACGGCGTCAAAGCCGCCCGTGGCAAACCACGAGTTGGTCGGGTCCACCGCCGCCGCCCACACCCAGCCCTGGTGACCGACAAGCACTTTGGACAGCTTCCACAAAGGGGGAGGCGTGTACGCCGCACGCGCCGCGCCACCGCCGTCCTGTCCCGCCACAGCGTCGCGCGCGGACGAGGCGATGACAAGCGCGTGTTGGTGCTTCAGCTCCTTTGGATTGACGGACAGAATAGGCGCGTCGTCGGAGCGGGACTGGCCATCCCCGTCGCGGCCCCGCTTCGCGCCAGAGAGCAGCGACCCTTTGTTAGCCGGCGAGGCGTAGGAGGAGAGAGTGCCGCCTCCGCCCGTCGTGTGCAGTGGTGAGGCAGAGGCGACAGTGGTCAGCGCCCCAGCATTCCTTCCTGTCGACGCGGACCCATCGAGATGGCTCTCCCCAGGCTCCGCGACGACGGGTGGTGGTGGTGGTGGAGCAGCGTGGGGGTACAAGGACCGCAGGAGCGTTCGTTCTCGCAGGGAGAAGCCCGCATCCGTCGCGTCCGGTGCGGTAAGGGCAGGTACCCCCATGAGCTGCCGAGCATCGCGTGCGTTGGCCAGCGCGAGTTCTTTCATGTCCTCAAACTCCATCGCTGAGATTAGCACACACGTGTACACCGATCTAACAGAGAAGAAGCAACAAAGGAGAAAAAGGAAGAAATGTGTGTGCTAACAAGAGCTAACATAAAGCAACGTGCAAGTAGAAGGGAGGTGAAGAGAGGTGGGTGAGGGAGATGGTGGCATATACCTCACCACCGAGTGTGCCACCACACGCAACAACAGTGGAAAGGAGAAGGATGAATCCTTCTACTGCTGACCACACACAAACAGACACACAGACACACACAACGCCTCCGCAAGTCGCCATGCCAGCTTGGGCAATGCCACTTCGCTTTGTGGAGAGGAGTGCTGTCTTTTCTGGGTGGGGGGGGGGGGGGCAAGCCCATACAACAACCGCCACAACATCGTTCTCTCTTCCCGTTTTCGTGATGGCACGCTCCTACCTCCTGCGCAGACTCACGACTCGGGGTCTTGAGCGGCAAGCGCGCGGGCGGCCGTGGCGGGATCGGAGTCTGGTGTGTACATCTCCTGCCGAGTGGGCTTCACCCGAACAACCAGGTCGTCCGCCGTGCCGTCAAGCGCGGTCCCGGCGAACATCTCCACAAGCAGGTCCCTCGTGTACGCAACGGGCTGGTAGCCGTCCGCCACCATGCGCGCGAAGACGCCCAGCGCTGCCCTGTGGTCCCTCGCCGCGTGACAGGCGCCAAGAACGGTGTTATACGTCACCTCATTCGGTCGGACATTGGCGGGATCGCTCATGTCGCGGAGGAGAAGGTCAATGGCGGGCTTGCAGACGCCAGCGCGCCGGCACCCGTCCATGGCGGCCGTGTACGTAATCACGTTGGGTGCGATCATCAACTCCTCGCAGTCCTTCAGCACCTGAAACGCCTTCTCCCAGCGTCCACTGCGCGAGCACGTGGTCACGAGCGCCGTCATGGTCATCACGTTGGGCGGCACCTCCTTCAACCGCATCTCGGCGTAGAGCCGCAGCGCCACATCGAGCTTCTTCGGCAGCGCACAGGCGCTGATGAGGGCCGTGTAGGTGTAGACGTTCGGCGCCACATTCTTGGCGCGCATCCTATTCAGCACCGCCAGGGCCTCGTCCAGCTGCCCCGCCTTACCGCAGGCTTTGATGACGGTGGTGTAGTGAAACACGTTGGGCTGCACAAGGTTGGCCTCCTCTACCCTCTCCACAGCGGCCTTGGCGCCCTCCCAGTTGCCCACCCGCGCCAGCGCGTTCAGCTCATCAGTCAGCCACCGCGCTGCCCACCCAGACACGCGCGCCTGGGAGAGGGTGGCCATCTACGTCGAGAGAGAGGGAGGAACAAAGACAAGGAAGACAATGCACGTCTCGATCCGCATTCTAACGCAATAGACAAAGAGAGAGAGGGAGGAGGAGAGGAGAGGAGAGGAGAGGAGGCAATCGAGTGGTGGGCCCATCGGGTTTGTAGCTCTGTCGTGTGTTGAAGTGGAGAGGCACGTGGCGTTGCTTCCCTGTGAGTACCGCCCTCACTGTACTTCTGCTCTCACTCCCTCGATCATTGCATATGTATACCTGTATACGTCTGCTTCCCTTCTGTGACGCTCTCTCTTCACTTCTCCCTCTCATGACTTCCAGATGCGGCACCCGGTCTTCGGTGGGACCCTGGTGCAGCTCTTCAGCCAAGAGAAGTCGGGCAGCCAACCAGGCCTCACCTCTTCGTAGATGTCAAACACCACCTCCGCCACGCGTTTATGGCAGTGGGCGGCGAGACCGTCTGTCCGCGCATCGCCAGGCCTCACGCACACCACAACACTCTCGTTCCACCCGTGCAGGTTCACCGCCTGCACGTTCTCCGCCCCCACCATGTCGCAGAATGGTGCAAGGCCTTCCACTGACGGCAACTGGTGGTCGTTAACGACGAGAAGGCCGCCAGGCCGCAGCTTGCGCTCGCACAGGTGCACCAACGACTCTCGCTTGTCCATCCTGGCGCTCATGGGCTCGAACAGGTCCATGAAGATCATGTCGAAGGAGTCATTCGGCACGCTGGCGGAGTGCAGGTAGGCGCCGGCTTCCTTCACGTGGACATGAAGATTACCATCCTCCCGCGAGTTGGCCGGAAGGGTCCGCGCCGCCAGGCACACCTCCACGACCGACGGCTCAATCTCGACCACATGCAGTTCGCAGTCCCGTCCGATGACCTCGCGAAGGCTGAGAGCCATGCTGTTGCCACCCATACCCAGAATGAGTATTTTACTCGTCGGCGAGGGAAGGTAGGCCCGCCGCAAGGCCTCCACATCTCCATTCCCCGTAGCGCCACTCTCGTCCCTCAGGGGGGTATAGTTCTTTCCCTTTTCCCTCCTCACGTCGACGATGCGGATGGCGCTGTACACCATAAAGGCGAAGGACACCATCGTGCCGGCAACGCACTGCAGCACCGCCGGGTCATCGTACAATACCACGGACTGTATGTGGAAGCTCTTGTCGCCGCCGGCGGTGTTCTTCCGGTGCGCGTCCTGGTGGACAAAGTGCATGGTGCCAATGGTGAAGCTCTCCTCGCGAAACGGGATATCGCGCCAGTAGCGGCTCAGGCCGACCTCGGGGCTGTCGTGGCGGTACTTGACGACCTTGCTGTTCCTGCGCGGCACCCGCAGCGTCACCCGCGTCGTCGCCCACACCACATCCACACCACAGAAGACCTTGCAAGGCACACGGCACACCAGCGTCGTCTCGCGGCTCATGACGGTGGGCCGAACCCGCATCGCATCCTCCGCGAGGCGCAGGTCCATGAAGCACCTCCAGTAGGGCAAGGTCCGGTCAAACTCGGTCTCCACGGCCTTCACAATGGCCCGCTCACTTATGATGTCATGCTCGTCCCTCTTCGCTGGTGATGCGCGCGGAGGAGGGGTGAGGCTACTGGCAACCTCGTCCTTCATTGGTAGCAATCACACGCTTCTGTGCGCACACGCGTGTGCTACTCGAGGCGAGCAGGTCGACAGCAATCTGTGAGATGAACCGGTCTGTGGCTCTATCCCCTTCCTCACTTTTTCTCTCTATTGTCCTTTCTAGTGGCCTCTAAGGGATCTATGCTATGCGAAGGGCGGTAGAGTGACGTACATTACACGGGGGGGGGGGGGAGGGGGACAAGAGAGAAATGCGGAATCGCAGCGTCAGCTACCCGACATCTCCTACGAGTACTTCTCGTGGAGGGAGTCTCCCCCTTCCTTTACTGCTATTGTCCCAGAGCACATCTACATACTCATTTATGGTACGTCTATGGGTACGTCTATAAAGCTCACAGAAAAGAGGCTAGTAGCCCGTGGGAGTGCGCACGTCGCCACACGCGCGTCCTTGTGGAAGAGGAGAGGTGTCCTTCCCCTTCCCCCCTTCCCCTCCTCCTTTAGTGCCGTGCATCACGCAACTTGCTCAGCAAGCTCTCCATGTCGTACGGGTCGCCGTGGGCACGCGGTGCGGATCCCTTTTGTCCTCGCGGACTGCTGTCAGGGAGGCCGACGAACGAGACAGAGCGGTTTCCGTCGTGGTGCGCGGTGGCATGGGCACGAGACTTGAGCAACGAGGAGCTGGGAAGAGCAGAGCGAGGGGAGCTTCCCTTACCGATGTGGCCGTCGGGCCTGCTGCTGCTGGTGGTGCTGGTGGTGTGACGAGGATGGCACGCCTCGCCACCTGACGAGGAGGAGTGCGACTGGCGCTTTGGACCCACTGTCTCATGGAAACGGGGCTCGGTGGGCTGCGGTTCCGCCTCACGTATGTCAAAGACAGAGACAGAGCTGCCATCCTCATCGTCGTCATCTTCACTGCCGTCCCTCGCCCCGGCGACCTCGTAGGCATCGGGGTAGTCGGTTGCCAGGACGCGCTCGCGCTCTGCGGTCGTCAGCGCGAACAGCGAGGTTTCCTCCCACGGGGACGAGAGGCCCGTCATCCCCGCTGCCCTCTCCCCTCGCCTGTCCGTTTCCAAGTGAAACGGTGCCACAATGGTGACCCCCTGCGATGTGCGCTGGCGGGTAGCGCTGCCTTTGGCGAGACCCATTGTGCGGATCTTCTCCTCCTGCTCCTCCTTCAGGCGCTTCGCCGCGGCCTGCCGTTGGAGATACTGCTGCAACCCGGAGACCTTGGCCTCCATGGGAGCGCGCGCCGCATCCGCCGCCCGGCCACCGCGCAGGTTTGTCTCCCACGTGGTCTTTGGCCGAAATGTACACTCCGCCATCTCCTCCACAAGCTCTTTTTGCTTGAGTAGCCTCACCGTTTCCTCCTTCGCCTCGAGGAGCTGCTCCTGTCGCGCGTAGAAGCGCTGCATCTCCTCCGAAGCGATTTTGCGGCGGGGCGAGGGCCCGGCAGGCGACGGTGCGCGTTGCACGGCCTCCCGAGCAGGCGAGGCGTCCCATCGCTTTGGCTGCGGTGGTGACGTTGACGCAGACCTTCGCTTATCGGGCGGCGTGGCTTCGTACAACTCCCGCTGCACCGCCCGATGCTGCGATGGCGACCGCAAAGCTTCCCTGCTGCCAGCGCGGCCCTCCCCGCCAGCGGGCGAGTCAGCGGCGGCAAGACGCTTCACGACATTAGGCTCCCGCTTGCTGCCCATCCGCCGCAGCACCTGCTCCGTTCCAGAGGACAGCTGCGGCCGAAATGGGCAGTCCGCCGACACCGCGTCCTGCCACTTCTTCTGCGATCGCTTGTGCTCTGGCTGTGCCTCCGCAGTCAGTGGTTGGTAGTACAACCGATTCACCTGCTCCTTCAGCTCGACTTGCGTCACCGCCGGTCCGTGCCTCGCCGTGCCGCGCTCCGCCTCCTCCGCCTCTCGCTGCCTTCTCGCCAACGCCTCTCTCTGCTCCTGCTTGGTTGCTTCGTAGAGCGCCTGGCGACTGACAAAGTCGCGCTGAAACAACTGCTGGTGCTCGCCGTGCCGAATCCAGTCCTCTGAGAGTGGGTTCGTCAGAGGCCGGTGGCCGCCATGGTGCTTCTCGCGAAGCATCTCCTCCTGCTGCTTCTCCATCTGTCGAAGCAGCGCCTGCTCGTACAGCAGCGTCCCGCGGTCGACGTGGGGCGGATTCTCAGCGTCCCGCGTTCTGCTGCGGGGGCTCGTAGAGGGGAAGAGATCCTCAAACTCGACGGGACGTGTCCGCGCGGATGCGGCGCGGGCGGTCGTGTTCGCAGAGCGTGGCGCACTGAGCCGGCTGCTCCGCTCCTGCTTCGCCGCTTCGTCAATGGCGGCCGAGATGGCCGAGATTTTCGGCTGGAAGGTGAGCTCCTCGCTCGCCTTCTCGGCCATGAGTCGGCGAGCGACTTCCCTCCGCTGCAGCAGGCGTGCATTGCGCTCCTCGAACTCCTTCTGCGCCAGGCGACGCTCCTGTGGGTCGGCGTGTTGTGCGTTTCGGTGCAAGCCCTGTGTCTTCTCCCACTCTGCGCGTTCCTTCTCCTCTCGTCGCCGCTGCGTGGATTGGGCGACGGCCTTGCCGTAGAAGAGTAAGCGCTCCTCGACGGGAGCCTGTTGCAGGTGCTTCAGGTTTTCGTCAAAAGGCGTCTTCTTGTTGATCGCCGGCTTGAAGCTCGACTGTCGGTCACGCTCCTCCTGCTGCCTCCTCTCTTGTTCTCGCCTTTCCTGTCGCTCCTCGCGGAGGCGCGCCTGCTCACGGAGTCGCTCAAAAACAGAAACCGGCTCCCCTGACGTTGCTGCCGTGTCCGCGGCTGATGGTTGGTATTGGTTTACGCGTGGGTGGAACACGCAGTCCTTTGCGGCGGCTTCCGCCTGGCGCTGCTCCCTTTCCGCTCGCTTCATCATTGCAAGGTGCATATCCAGCTCGTGCCGCTCCTGAGTGCCGAGCGCAAAGTAGGCGCGCTGGGCAGCGCCGTACGACATGTCTGTCGCCATCGTTTCTATGAATGGAGGGCAGAGAGAGAGGGAGAGGTGGAGAAGGATAGGGATCTGCCTAATGAAGTCTAAAGAACTATGGACAGCACTGAAGAAAGCGCAGAGCAACCGGTAGACACCTGCAGGAGGCGTGAGTCAAACCCTCTCTCTCTAATAGCCCTACTGTATACACACACCTGGCGACAGTTGCTGTTGCCCGTGTCTCTTGTTTTCTTCTCTGTGAGGAATGACACGACAGCAAAGCGTCAGGGGAAATGAAACAAACCAACTGCCATCGAACACGCAAAACGATCCATCAGAAAGAAGAGAGAAGAAAAGAGAGTTAGCGTTCTCTGCTGCGAGTTATGGCGCCGCGGTGGATGAGAGTTTGCAGCTCCTCTGGCATGTCGGGGGTGACTTCCTTCACAAAATTGGTCACACGAGCGGCCAGGGCACGGAAGACGTACTCGTCATCGCAGCGCAGCTTCAGCATGTACCGGTTGGCCCGCTCAATGTCGCTCATGCTCATCGACTTGCACATGGGGGCGAGGTGAGAGCAGACCACTTTGACCATAGTGATGGGGACCTCCTCGGCAAGGCACATCCCCATCAAGACAGGTTCCAGCTGCGACCAGTCCTTGAACCCGTAGCGGAAGCCCGTCTCCGCGGCCAGCATGTAGAACTCCGCATCGTTGTACCCGAGGCGCGCCAGGCCACTCGTCGTCATCGCAAGCGGCTCCGGGCCCATCAGCTCCACACGCAGCTTTGCCTGTCTTCCAAAGGCGAGCACAATGGGGTGCTCCCTCGCTGGCGGGTAGAGCGCGATGCAGTCGAGGATGTCGGCGAGCTGGTACGGCGGGAGAATCCGCGTACACTCCAGCGCGCGGTCCAGCAAGGCCGCCATGAGCTCGTCCGAGTTGTGCGGTGACGTGCTGCACACGTCCATGACGCTGGCAATGTTTCTGGGGTCCATCGTTGGCGCTACACGGACCAGGCAGGTGTGCATGGTGGAGAACATGACCTCACTCAGTAGATTCAAACGCTTCAAGGCAAGGAAGGCCTGCACGAGATTACGCTCATCCAGCTCCATGGCGATGTCTACGAGGGCGTCGGCGTAGATCTCGATGTGCTCGCGCTGGTGGTACTCCAGTACCGTGAAGCAGGACAAGTAGTGCGTCAGCGTGATGGCGTCCATGTTCTCCACATGCTCCAGACCAGCTTCTACAAGCCGGTTAAACGTTTTCATGTACTGGCCACCAGCTACGTACAGCCCTTGCAGGCAGTTCAAGTAGTCCTCTGGCTGGAACTCCTCGATGCGGGTGTCGACCATGAGAAACACCTTCCGCAGCACCAAGTGGGGCACCCCGCGCGTTTGCGCGACGGACTTGATGACGAGCGAAACGTCCATCGCACTGATCTGGTCGGACATGCCAACCAGCCGCTTCGCCAGCCTCGCCATGATGTCGGCGTTACTGCAGTGCAGCCGACCCAGCTCAATGATGGCCTGGCTCAGTTGCGTCGGCATGAACTCGTCGAGCAGGCGTGTCATGTGCTTCAGTACCTCGTCCAGCTTCTTCTCGTTTCTGGTCTTTGTCACGTTCATGGAAACGAGTACAGCGATGAGGCTGTCTGGGGAGATGGCGTCTTCCTCGATGGGGACCATCACTTCCTTTGGGGACGCGTTGATGCCGACGCGACGCAGTGTGTCCGCGATCAAGTTGGCCTGGAAGGGTGACAGCACCGTCTGGTCGACTCGGGCAAACGCATCGGCGATACCACGCATGAAGTCCCCATCCTGCATCATGCCAATGGCATCGTTGTTGAGGGCGATGGTGCACACCTGGTACACGTCCTGCGCGTTAAACGCGACCATACTAAGCTTCACACGGTGGAAGATGTAGTCCAGCGTCGCTGGGCGATCGCCCGCAGGCTGGGCAAGAGCGTTGGCACCGCCGGCAGCGAAGCCGACGATGGCCGACGATGCCGCCGCCGCTACTGGTGGCATCGCCGCCGCAGCCAGCAGCCATCTCTGGGCATTCATGGGGAAGAGGAGAAGCTAAACGGAGCTGCGATGGCATGTAAGGATATAGGGGGAGGGGGGGGGGGGGATCCATGAGTGGCAGTGGCAGTTTGCAAGTGGCAGCATGTCAAGCAGGCAATGTGGCGGCGTTGCCGCTCGCTCCGGGAGAGGAGGCGGCGTCACTCCGTCTGTCCCGCTGCCTCTCTTCTCCTATCCCCCATTCTCCTCTCTCTCTTTGTGTGGTGTGTAATGTGTGTGTGTGTGTGTTCTCGCTACTCGAGCAAGTCGGCCATGGGGTCGTAGTGCTGCTTCTTTCTTCGTCCCCCACTGCTTCCCGCGCCAGCAGCAGCAGCAGGAAGAGGAGGTCTTCCTCGCAGCTGCTGTTGTGTCGGACGGGACTTGGCACCGCCCCATGAGCCTGCGCCAGACGCGCCACCACCGCCGCGCTGCAGCTGCTTCGCACGGGCGAGAATCCGCTGTTGGATGTCCTTGTTTGACATGTTGTACCGCTGGAGAAGCTCGCGGCATCGCACCAGTTCGTGGTCGTTGAGGACAGGGGCGAGACCCAAGATGCCGTTCTGGATCAGCGAGAGGAAGCGTTCGTCGGCTACCTCCGTGCCCTTGGGGCGGGGGTGGCTCTCCACCACCGTGAAGAAGTTCTGCAGACTGCGAAACCCGCCCTTCTGCTTTTGCAGGACGTCCGTCAGCGTGTAGAAGTCATCCGTGAAGAGCTGGAGCGCTGCCAGCGACACCACCACGCCCTCCACGGTGGCAGCCTCCATCGACTCCGCGCGCAACGCCGCCGCAAAGGCCAGCGAGACCACGCACACGTGACCCTTGGCGGGTGGATAGCTGGACAGCATCCGCAGCGTGAAGTCGACCTGTGGCACGGAGAGCTTCCCCGCATCGGCGTCGAGGCGCGTCATGACAGCCGCCATGACGCCATTCGTATCAGCTGGCAGGAACGAGAGGACATCCATCAGCACGTCGATGCTGCGCAGATTCATGGAAGGCACCACCTCCTCTGCCCGTCTCAACAGCGCCGGGAGGCACGCTGGATGGACAGGAAGGCCGCTCCCAGGTGACCCGACACGCAGCTCGCAGATGGCCTGCAGAATGGGCAGCAGCTCCCTTTCCTGCACGGCGTGCGACTTGTTTGCCAGGTCGTTGAGCAGGCTTGCGATGGCCTGGTGGTGCTTCAGGTCATAGCGGGCAAGCGCCACGAGCAGCGCGCGGTGGTAAGTGGGGGAGTGGGCGTGTGGCAGCTGGACAGCTCCCTGTGTCGCGAGGTGGGAGATGAGACTGGCCGACGCCGAGGACGTGTTTGGCTGCCGCTCGAGGGCCTGGGCCACGAGAAAGACCTCCAGCCACCCAAGCTCCGTCACGTGGGTGTTGATGCGATGGACCAAGGGCTGCAGCGAATCGTGCGTGTTGAGCTTGTTGAGGTTGAAGTACATGCGACAGACCTCGGACAGAGGAAGATCCGCCGCTACTTCGCAGCCTCGGCGTGACAGAAGAGAGGTGTGGTGGTAGTTGCTGTAGTTGGCAACCGCGAGTGCCTTGATGAGCCGGTTCACGTCCATCGGTGACAGCTGGCGCAGTTGTTTCTCCAGCGCCACGACATGGGTTTCTATCAGCTGAATGGTGCTGCTCGTCACCTCGTAGGAGGAGGAGGACTCAGGCGTAGCCCCCTCGCCATCACTTGCCGTGTCCTTGGCATCCGAGGCCCCACGCGCGTCCTCGAGGATGTCCCAGATCGCATTGAGGCGCTCTTCTGCTGTGGGCTCTCCCATCTCTTCCACACCCCGGCTCGTCTTCACGGGGCTCGTTCGCCTCTCCGCTCCCTCTCCCCTGCCTCCCTCGTCCGCGGTGGGCTGCTCCATAAACGGGGTCAGCGTCTCCTTCAACAGAGCGTCCTGGAAGGGGCTGATGGGGGAACCTGCTGTGGACGCATGTGCCTTGTACTGTGCAGCGAGTGCGCGCAGGAATCCTGGGTGGGCCTTCAGGTCCAGCGGATCGCTGCTGTCCTTGCACAGCACGCACACCCGATAGAGGTCAGGTGGGCTGAGCTGCACCGCGTGTGCCGTCACACCACAAAGCAGTGCCGCCAGCCCAGACGATGCTGCCCGTAGACGGCACGGGGAACCAAACATTGACTCCCAGAACGATCTATACGGGTTTCTTCTGCTCTTCCTCCGTTTGTGTACGAGGCAGAGGACACACCATGATAGAGGAGGAGAAAGGAATAGAGAAAGAGAAAAGGAGATAGAAGTGCATGTGGCGAGAGATTGGACGGCATATGTGTTGTTTTGCCGCTTTCTTCTTGTGCAGAGTGAGATTGCACATCGCCAAAGTGCTTGTGAAGGTGGTGAACGCATCTTCACCGCCTTCTCTCCGACTCACCGAGTCTTCTTCCTCTTCTTCGTTTCGTGCCTTATCTATCCCTCCCACTAGCGCTGAGACTCACACACACACACACATGCACGCGCGATAGGGTCGATCGTAGCGTGTAGCGGACGGGAACGTGCTTAACGGATTCGGATGTATTGCACGCATTGAGAGTGATGTCTGTGGATTTGCTGACAGGGAGGTCAGGAAAGGATGTATGGTTGCCCATGGCTCTCTTGCAAATCCTTCTACGGCTTGCCTGGTTTTTGGTTATCTTTCCATTGGTGAAGGGACAAGTAATATCTCGCAGAACAAGAAACCTCCGCAGGTAGGCAAGCTCCTTCCCCATTTTAAGCTGCCACCCGCCCACCCGACTATTTTTATATAACCTTCTTCTTATTTACCATTAAGGTGTTACTCGTTGTCCAGACACTACTGTCTGTCTATTATTACTCTCATCGACGAACGATGATTCTCTTTTTTCACCATTTACACAGTCATGAGTGGCAATTTTCCCCTCCCAATTGAGTTGGAGGTTTTTTCCCACCTCATCGACACTACCACTTCCGTTACCTTTATTTTCCCACCTGCCACTCAGTCTACTGAACACTCACGTGCTTCCCCGGGAGAGAAGGGCAGCTCTCCCCCGGGGGGGCTCGGAGAGTTTATCTGTCCACAAGAAAAGGTATGAACAAATGGGAACCAGTTGTGAAAACCCTCGATGTACAGTGCCGAGGCGTCAATCATGCGAAGCATGTAGACTCGAAATCTAGTACGTCCTTCATTCGTCATATCTCATCCCTGATAGGTTAGCTACAACACATGCATCGTGGAGAGATTGTCCCTACTTCTCCTTCCAGGGCTGGAAGAGCAGCTTGCTTGTCACGGACACGGGAATGTCCACCCACGGTGGCACGCTGCTGGAGTTGGCCGAAAGCACCCCGAGGCTTGTCTGAGTGTCCTCCTTGCTGTCCACATCCGTCACGCACCGCCCGTCGTCGAGGGGGTGCGTCGTCACAAGAATCAAGCAGACGTACGTCGTGAAGTAATAGGTGAAAATCATGATGAGCATCGCCGGCCCCGCCACCGCCCAGTACTTGTCGGGGTAGTATGTTATGTGCAGCTGTCGCAGCACCTCATCGGGCAGGATAGCCCACAGCATGTACGCGACGGTGAGCATGATGAAGAGCAGAAACGCAATGAAGCCGTTGATGGCCACCTGCGGGCCTTTGCCGTTCATCTCCGCCGCACCTCCCGTGGACGAGAGCGAGGACGGAACTCGCTTGGCCTGCCTGTCAGCCACCTTCGCGGCAGAGTCGGTTCGCTTTACCGTCCTTGGCATCCTTGCCTGATGAACTCTACAAGGGAGGTTGGAAAATGAAGGAGGGGGAACGGAAGGGAAGGTTAGGCGCAGCAACCGCAGAAGCAACGAGGAGTCACATCCTCCTGTCCTTCATTCTTGGCATGTCTTCCTTTGCGTTTCATTTGATGGTGTGGTGAGGGCGAAGTGGGAGGGGAGGAGGGAAGGAGAGAAAAGGGGAGAGGGAAAGGTCGAAGGTGATTCGCCTAGACACAGGCGCAAAAGCAGGCGGAGAGGGATATCTAGTGTAACGGACCTCTCCCTTCCCTCATCTAGGGGAAAGAGGATAGAAAGCACCCATGACTCACTCGGCCGTGTTGGTGCGGCGAAAGTCAACAGGTATGTATGTGCGACGTTAGCGCTTGGTGTCGTCGTTGTCAGCGAATGCGGACGACGCTGTCAGGTCAGTCTCCGCCAGCTGCGCTTGGAGCGAGTCTCTGCTGCTGTCGACACGGGTGAACAGCACGCTTTCCATGGTGCGATGCAGGTTGTGGCTATCCTGTGTCTGGCGCTGCTCGTCAAAGCCCTCGCACAGGCGATCAATCATCGAGGAGGTATACTTGCCCTGTCCACTTTGCGTCACCGGGGACGACGACGCGTCGGCGCTCAGGAGAGTGGGCCTGTCGCTGGAGATCGGGGACGGCAACGAGGGCGGCTCGGAGTGCTGCGTCGGTCGGTTCTTGCGTGCCTTCGTGGCACGTGACAGCGGCGTAGCGGAGCTGTCCAGAAACGACACAGCCTTCATTCTAACAGACACTGGGGCATCGACGTTCAGTGAAGAGATGGATGCCGCCGCCGCTGCGGATGTAGACGGCCTCCGCCCCTTGCTGCTCTGCAACTGACGCGCCAGGTGCCGAATCAGCTCCTCCTGCCGCGCCACGGTACTCAGCAGCAGCTTCGCGTCAGCCTCCGTTAGCTGCGACGGCGATGGCAGCTGAGAAAGGAGCTGAGACCGCGCATCGCCCCCGTCCCAATCGCTGAAGAGGCGAGAGACACTGGAGAAGTGGCTGTCCCCATCGTCTACCCCGCGGCTCGCACCGCTCATTAAGGAGGGGAACGGGGAGCCCTCCACGGGAAGGAACTCGCTCTCGCCCTCGATGGAGACGGGAGTGGTGGGTGTCTGGTCGCCCGCACTCTCTGGCGTCCACCGCGCGGTCCGGCTCCGGGTGCGGGTGCGCGTGTGTGTACGTGTGCGTGTGCCGCTGTCTGTCTCGCGAGGTGTCGGTTCCCAGTCATCATTATCGCTAGAATGCAGGGGCACTGCCAGCTTAGGTGGCCCATTGTGCAACGGAGTGGCTGCCTCAGTCCCCGAGTGAGCGGACTGGAGTTCGGAGGTAGAAGACAGAGATTGCTTTCTCTTTGCTCTCTTGTTTTGCTTGGCTGCGTCGTCAGACCGCTCCACCTCGCCGTTGGTGCAGGAGGACGAGGACGAGGACGAGGACGAGGGGTCTGCCATCCACTTGCGAATCGTAACGCTTGCCCGTGCCGCTGAAGGGATGGTGGAGGACTGCACGGGTGTCTCCTTCTGAGAATCCCCCTTGTCAACTTCCTCGTTCTCGCACTCTGGCAGCGGTCCCTCCTTGCTGGGTGCCTCCTCCGTGTCGGGTGGCACGGGAGACTGCCTTTCGTCATCCTCACGGTGATGATACGGAACGTCAGGCACTTCTCGGTCCGCTCGCGAGGACGAGGAGGATGAGGAAGTGCTGCTGTTGCTGCTGCTGTTCGCGCTCTGGGCGGACTCGTCCACAACTTTTTCTTCTTGGTACTGCACTCCCTGGTCCCTGCTGTCGACGACATCCACGGGAATGGACGCGGAGGAAGTGATGCTGTATTTGTGCCTATTTGGCACAAGGTCGACAGCGGTGACCTCCTCCTCAGCCAGGAAGGCACGCAGCTGAGTGTCCGTGTCGACCAGTGCTTCGGTCTGCACGCCTTCCTTCTCGCCATGCACACTTCTCACAGACGACGCATGCGCGCTGGCGGCTTCCACAGAGGAGGGCGGCGACACACGACCAGCGTCTTTGGCGATGTCAGAGATGGAAGAGGAGGAGGAGGACGCAGAGGAGGGGCTCGTGCTGTTGCTCTCCTTGTTGCTGTTCCCGCCACTGCTGTCCGCCTCCAGACAGTTGTCATCTTCACTCCCCCCGAGCGCCTCCCGTAGCACACGGCTCTGCGCGTCCACCGTCGTCTTGGACACGACAAGGCCCGGGGACGTGGAAGATGAGGTGAAGAGAGGTTGATCGGCGGGCCAGTTCGCCTCGTCGAGGTCGGCTGGGGGAAGGGCCGCGGACGCTGTCGCAGCGGGAACGGCCGGTGCGGCGTGCCGTGGTCCATCAGCACCGAGCGGTGTTGCTTTGCCATGGGTGGCGGCTGGGCCCTCCGGGTACACCTGGATTCTGCGCTGGCGCGCTGTGTCTCCTTCTGCGCCGTCGTTCGTTGGGGTTCCGCATCCCTCGGTGATGCTGCTGCTGTCATTCATGAGGACGGGAGGACTTGCCTCTTCCTGTTCAGCCACATCAAACACCTTTGGTGGTGAGGGGAACTCGTCCGCGCTGTCGTCACCCACGCGTTTCTCTTCGCCCTTTGGTGCTGATTTCTTCCGCTGCGCCACAATCGGTCCCTTGCACGCGGCCAAGACGGGCGGCTCCGTCACCATGGTAGCCTCCTCAGCGGCGAGTTCGGGTTCGTCCTGGACACCCGCGCCGCCGCCGCCGCTCCTGTCAGGGAAGCTCTCCTCCTCTCGCATTATCCGAGTCTCGTCGGGCGGTGCGCCGTCGCCGCCACTATTGTCGCCCCACATCCCACCAAGTGCCACAGGGAACTCGCAACCACGGCCCAGCAAGGCCTCCTCTTCGCGCTGGAGATCGGTGCTCGTGCGCAGGTCCTCCTCCGCGCCTGTCGCGAGAACAGCGAAGAGCTCCTGCGCGAACCGGAGCACGTGCAGCTGCAGAGCATCGGTGCCGTGCCTGGCGAGTTCCTCGGCCATGAGGCATGGCACCAAGCCCAAACCCTCAGCGCACCGGAGAACCGCAGCCCAGTTGCGAACGAGCAACGTTGCCGCTGGGGAGCTTCCGGGTCGCTCTGCGCTGCCGGCGTTGCCATGACCGTCCGGGAAGGGTGGCGGACGCAGGGCATGCAAAGGCAGTAGGTGAGGCTGGTAGTGATAGCAAACAAGGCCCAAGGCAATGCCGTCGGCTGCGATGTCGTACAAGTTACTCTTGAGCAGCATCTGCGCCAACCACGCCTTCCACTCGCGGGTGTCCAGCGTGGAGTTGACGGAGACGTTGGGGCGGCCTCTTGCAGCTCTCCCGCGGAATCCGTCGACAGCCTCCTCACTGGGCATCATCACACGGGAGCCCCACGTGTGGTGCGCCACACAGCGGAGCCAATGCACGAGGGCCAACTCCACCGGATCTCCCTCCTGCAGCTGCGAGGGAGGTAGGAGAGGAGGGAGTGTGTCCCCATCATCCCCACCGACGTCACTCGTGCGCATCGGCCGCTTCGTCTGCTGTGCTGCGTTTAGTGTGTCGACGTGAAGAGCGATGGAACGCGCGGAGAGGAGGTTAGAGGCGTGGTGCATCAGCAAGCAACGCGACACGAGCAGGTGGGCCCCCAAGTAGAAGGGGGACAGCTGGCAGAGACGCCGCGCCGCGCGCCGGTAGGACACACGGAATGCACCACCACGGCTGCTGCCACGACTGCTGCGGCTGCCGCTGGCGCTGGCTGGCTCGCTGAGGAGGTCGCCATCATCCGCGTCCAGCGAGCCGCCGTCAATGAGCGACAGCATGAGCGCGAGCTCTTCCCGTGGAAGCACCTCTGCGCGCACGAGCCACCGGAGAACCATGACGGCAGCCTGCGTGTGATTGCGTGACTCTCGCTGCGCGCGTGCGAAGTCGGCGTCATCGACGGTTGCCGCGGAGCGCGTATCCACGCTAGATGTTGCTGTCCCACTTGACGTGTTCAGCTTTCCACCACGGAGCGACACAGAGGACTGTTGTGGCCCTGCCCTTCCCCCTTCTTCTTCCTCCTCCTCCTCGCCAGTAGTACCTTCAGCGGACATTGCAGCACGGAGAAAGGGGTACATGGAGGGCGGATAGTCGCCAAGCACTCCGCTAGCCACCAGCAAGTAGTAGTAGCAGCTCTTCGCCATCTGCAGCACGCCAAATGGGACGGCGCCGATGCTGGAGACAGCGGCACACGAGGAGCTGGACAGCAGAGACTCCATCACCTCCGCATCCGTGACGAGCTGCGGGAACTGCCTCTCCACATCCAAGTCGAGGCACCGACTGGCGTAGTGCAGCAGCCATCGAAAGTTGACGAGAAACTCAACAAGAAAGGGATCCACGTTTACCGACATGCGCTTGAGTGAAGCGGTGCAATAATGTGAAGAGGAGGCGGGGGGAGGGGGGGAAGCAAATGGTGACCCCTACGACAGCTCCGAGACGACAGCATCGAACATATAGTCGGGTGAGGGGGGGGGAGGGAAAAAGGAAAGGAGGAGCATCTGTCCCCCTAGCCCTCGACGAGGGGCATCCCACCGCTCAGGGTAGCGCGAAGAGGGAGCCTTTACCTGCAGGTGCGCTTGTTGTTTACTGCTGTGTCTGTGAAGGTTCACATGTCTACAAGCCGACAGGCCCTTCCAAAGTCTCTTGCACCTATGTGCTGTGCTTTCGAAAGCATCTATGTGACAGAGGGAGGGGGGGGAGGAGTGGGGACCACAACGAAGAAGAATGAGGAGTGGAACTGTATGGAATGGAGCAAGGGTGGAAATGGTGAGTGGGCAACTCTAAAGGAAGGGGGGTGTGCTGTTGTGCATATGTAACAAAAATCTAGTATTTGGGTCGTGCCTTCCGGTGGTAGGAGTACTGCTCCCGCCACGGGCGTTGCAGAGCAGCGGCGGCCGACGAGGATGGCGACTCGGACGGTTCGGTGGTGGCAGCAGTGGCGGTGGTGGCTGTGGAGGTGCGTGTAGCCGTCGTTGTTAGTGTCGCTGTTGCTGTCGCTGCACGATGTGGGCCTTGACGGTGGTGAGGAAGCCGTGCTGCCCGGTCCCCGTGCGGAATGTTAGTGGTCGTCGTCGTCGTCGTTGTCGTTGTGGCCATCCCCGAGCTGGTCGTTGTGGTGGGTGGCGTTGGGTCATCACTGAGGTTGTCAAAGAGAGGTGGCCCTCCGCGCAGGTTGGCCAGCCGGTCCTTGAGCGATGTGGGCAGATGTCGCAGAGACCACGCGGGGGCCGTGGACTCGGCGACGCCGGAGACGTTCTCCGCTTGATGCTGCAACGCCTGGAAGTGCTCCAGGAAGGGGTTCACCACGGAGCGCGTATCAGGCAGGAAGGAGGGGGAGAGGTGCTGCTCGGCACGACCCTCTCCCCGGGCCTGGTGAGCCAAGTCAGGCCTGCGGTAGCTTTGCAGCGCTTTCAGCAACTCTGACGAAGGCACAAATGGCGCCAAGTGCGTTGGCAGTGGCGCGGCACGAGGAGGCCGTCCTTGCTCGATGGTGGCACTATCACCGACCACACCGCGATCGACGTCGTCGTCATCTTCCTCTCCGTCGCCGTCGTTGGGAAGCTCTGGGTACAGGTAGGTCTCCAGCTCCTCCTGGGGAGGGTACTCGTCGTGGTTGTGGTAGGCGGCCATGTCCTCCTCGTCTTCTTCTTCCTTGTCCTGCTCGGCTGCTAGGGCGGCCGTCTCGTCGTGCCCCGCGCGGGGATCCAGTACCGCCATCGGATGTTCCGTCATTTCCTGCAGCTGCACGTACCGCCCCGCCACTCCGCCATTAGTGGCATGAATGTTCTCGTCATCGCCGTACTGCTCTACCCTTTCGTGGCTCGCGGGAGGGCTTGTGTTTCTGTGCTCGTTTGGCAGTGCGTGGGTACTCGCGATGTCCGGTCCTGCATTCCCTCCGTCCACGTGGTTGTCGTCGGGGACTTGCGTTCCGTTAATCGCGGAGGTCGCTGTGTTGCTGGAGGATGCGCTACCACTGGACCGTTCTGTTGCGGGGCTGTCGAGTTGGGTGGCGGCGGAGCACTTCTCACCATGTTCCCGTTCATTGGCCGTATCCCGCGGCGTCTGATTGGCCGGCGCGCTCATCAGCCTTCGAAATCCATCGGTGACTCGCTCCGCCGCATCGCGCTCGAGGCGTTCCATCTCTGCGGCGGTCATGCCACGGGCCAGCGTCCACTTGTGCTGCTCGACCAGGCGATCCACCATGTCGTTGCGCGTCTGCACATCTACCGACGTCATATCATCCCGGATGCGATCCAGCTCCTCGGCAGTGGCTACGTGGCTGCGCAGAGCTTCCATGCGCATCTCGCGCTCCCTCACCTCCCGCTCCTGGCGAGCCTTCTCCAGCGCCACGCGGGCCCGCCAGGTCTCCGACGAGGTGTCGTACTTTGCAGCGATGCGCGCGCGCTGTTGCTGCAGGGCTACCTCCTCGCGCACCGCCGCCTTCTCCGCCTCCTTTGCCATCTGTTGCAGACGCTCCGCTGCGTGTCTCTCCTCGTGTCTCTTCAACTCGAGGTTGTACAACTCCGCCATCTTGGCTTCCATAATGTCCGGATCTACCGGGAACTCTGTCGGGTACGCGTACGCAGGCGACTCCAGCGTGGTGAACGCAAAGTAGTCCGCCATCAGCGGTGCGTCCCGCGGGCACTTTGCGTACAGGTGGTAGGCAAGTTCAATGGCGCCGGCCACGAGCCCACTCGGACGCATCTCGTCGCAACCGTTCTTCCCACTGGCGCCGTCTGCCATCACCCGCTGCTGGCTGAAGGGCGTGCTCAGAATCTCCATCACGTCGTGCAGCCCGCTGCCTTGCCGCAGGAAGACCGGTTTGAGCATGAGAAGCGCGGCGAGGTGGAACATGTAGAGCCACATGGGCTCCTGGAGGAACGCGTGGTCCATTACCTGCAGCCACTCCGGTCCCGTCAGGATGTCGGTGTAGAGGGACAGGATAGGCTGCCAGCACCACACCTCGGGTCCGCAGCCCACCTCGCCAAAATGCGCCGCCAGCGCGGGATCGTGTACCGCCAGGCGACGCTCCATGAAGTGGAGGAGGTTCATCGGGGGTTGCGGGTAGCACTGGAAGAAGTCGCGGCCCCAGTTGCGGAAGAACAGCAGGAGTACCTCCACGATGGACTGAGTGTCCCTTGGCGAGAACACGTGGAGGAAGGGAAACACAAAGGCAGGGGTGAAGTCCGCGATGGCAAACACAGGCGCGTGGTGCGCGAGAACGGAGATGCACTCCTCCACAGCCGACCGGGCAGGGGACGGCGGGAGCGGGAACGGCTCCATGTGCGTGGCCACGCAGCTGTGGGGCCTTCGCCGGGCCAGGGACGCAAACTGGGGAGCGGTGCGCTTCCTCTCGGGTAGCCCTAGCACAAAGCGCCAGATGGCCGGGCGGAAGTCCTTTGGGAAGACACCGTACGTGTTCAGGTACTGTCGTAGCATGTCCACGTTGTACGCGCAGGCGGCATCGCTGAGGGAGTCGTGGTACAAGGCGCGGGCCACGACGGAGAGCGCGCGCTGCTCCTCGCGTGGGGCACCGCCCGCGGAGTGCGGACGCTCTGTGTTCGCGTCAGCCGCCGCATTCACGTCGATCCAGCGTGCCCGCGGGTTCGCTGCGTCAGAGCCTCTCCTTGTCGTTTCCTTGGGAAACACCAGCGGCTTGCGTGGCAGGCGTCGTCGCGTCTCGGCCGAGGAGCGGCGGGACGAGCTCAGCCCCACCGTCGACGCCATCGGCGGTGATGCGGGTTTGTTACTGCTCTCTCGTCGCTGCGTCAGAAACGGCACGACCTTCACCGTGAAGGTGAGCACGTCGCCCTCTTCCGCCTCCTCGCCTTCCTCCTCCTTCTCGCCTGCGTTGGCGTCGACATGGCTACGGCTGCGCACGTGAGACGACGGGCTTGTCCCGCCGCCACGCCCTGCCAGGTGGCGAGGCCCCTCCTCGCTGTTGTACAGCGCTTGGCAGCGGTCGTGGTGCGCCTTCGCTGTAGGCAAGTGCACCCACACGCAGTCAGAGGCCGCAAAGTACACGCCGTACGTCGGGCCCGACGGGACGAACCGCCAGGACAGCGGTACACAGAAGCGACTGGTGATGCCCGCCGACGGGGCGTGCAGGGTGAACATGCACTGGTGGCTCGACGCGGCTACACAGACCACGCGGCCGTCCACCAAGGTGCAGCACACAAGCTCCGAGCCCACAATGGACACCTGCTGCACTGGCGCCGAGGAGGCCTTCGTGCTTTCCTCATCCCGCGTAATGTGGAACACGCCGAGGCCCTCCATTGTTTCTGTGTGGAGAAGCGCAACGGCCGCCATGTCCCTGCACCCAAGTGCCAGAAAGGCGGGGCAGCACGCAGAGCAGGATGCGCGGAAGGGGAGCGTCCGCACACAGCGATCCAGCTTCATCGCCGCGGTGGAGCTTGGCCACGTGAAGCTCTCGGGCGGGATCGACCACTTGGCCACGACGCCGTTTGTTTCGGTGGTGTACACAAACGCCTTGTCAACGTGCGCAGAGAGGAAGCGGTGCACCTCCCGTGGCGCGGGCTTTGCGGCCTGTTTCCTCGACAGCGTGTTGGTCACGTCGTTCCCCACCTCTGGCGCGGCCACCCTATGTGTGGCGAGCGTGCGCTGTGTCGGAACCGCATTCCCGACACACATGTAGAACTGACGTCCGTGGCCCTCCCCGTGGTCGCGGGTGTGGCGGTGCACCCAGCATGAAACGGCATCCGCGCTGACAAGGACAACGAGCTGCGAGTGCGTCGTCTGCTCTCCGGCGGGTGCAACAGGGGGCATGGCGGCTAGCGAAGTGATGGCGCGGGAGTGGGCACTGCATTGCATCTGATGGATAACGACAGCGGTGTGCCAATCCACAAACGTAACAACGTTGCCTTCTGAGACAGACACCACATGCAGGAGGCCGTCCCTCCCCGCACCACCACCTGCGACACAAGGCCCGCAGAAGCTGACCGCGTGCACAGGTTTCCCATTGCCCACGTCAAGCAGAAGGAACACTTTATTCTCCCTCAGACTAAGGCCGTACAAGTGCCCCGTTGTCGTACCCAGCACCGCCTGTGCTTCATCCGCGGGGTGGAAGGTAAAGCACGACACGCCGACCGGCAGTTTGCCGGAGCTGTGGGCGACGCTGCTCGAGTCGTCCAGGTGGAGCTGGAGGAAGCGCCCGTTCGAGAGCACGGAGGGCTGGGCATTCTTGCTGGTCCACAGCCCTTTGACGACGGTGTCCCTGTCGATGGATACTGACATGTCCACCTTTATAGACACACACAGAGGTGCGTGCGTGCGTGCGAGGTAAATCTATGAAGTGGCCGCTGAGAAACCAAAAGGGAGGGTGGGAGACGAAGAGGAAGAAGTCTATCGTGAGTTAAAGATAGAAAAAATACCGGATACCTCTTCTCTCCTACCCCACTTCTGTGGTGAACAGAGAGAAATAGTGAGAGCGAGAGTCAGCGATGACGAAGGAGAAGAGGAGTACGGTGTGGAAAAGGAGGATGAGGGAGGGAGAGGGGGGCATAGAGCATCATGATGGTGACAGCATCAACAGAAAGGGAGATAGTTTGTGGCAGAGGACCGCGGAAAACTTCCCGAGACTATTGGTGTTCTTTTTTATTTTGCGGATTGCTTATGTTTCTGACACAAGGAGCAGGAGAGAGAAGGACAGGCCTCTCCACGCACGCTGACACACCAACACACACACACACACACACACACACATTCGTCTCGCTACGGTGGGGAGACTGTCCAGACGTCGCGGATGTAGCGACCTGACTTCATCATGCCCTCGACATACTCGGCGGCCTCCGCGCCAGACACGCAGAGCTGCTGCTGCAGGATCTCCACCAGCGTCTGGTGCACCTCCTTGGCCATCGATTCGGCATCGCCGCAGACGTAGAGGCGCGCACCTCTCTGCGTGATCAGCTCAGCCACGCCGACACCGTTCTCCAGCAGTCTGTCCTGCACGTAGCACCCGCCATACCAGAACGCCCCATCGTTCGGCTCGCGAGAGAAGGCAACGGAGAGGGAGTTCAGCACGCCGCGCTTCTCGAAGCCCTCCAGCTCGTCCGCAAAGAGAAAATCGTCCGCGGCCCGGTGGCAGCCAAAGTACAGGTCTATAATGCCATGGGGCGGCACACTCTCGACGGCGGCACCGAGCGGTGTGTTCGCCGCGCCACCACCACTGGCCTCCCCCTGCTCCTCCTCGCCACGTCGGCGCTTCAGCGAGGACTCACGCTCCTGCAGGAACGCGCGGAACGGGCTTACACCCGTCCCGGGGCCGATTAGGATCAAGGGAATGAGCAGGTCGCGAGGCATGCGGAAGTCGGTGCGCGGGCGAACGGTGAACCGCAGGGAGACGCGCCGCTTCGCAGGCATCAGCACATTGTGTGCATACGGCGCGCCGCCGGCAGTCCACTGGCAGAGCTCGTACATCCAGTTCGTGCACAGGCCGTGCTTGACCACCTTGAAGCAGAGAGAGAGAGTCGTCGGGTCCGCGACGGACGAGCTTGCAATGGAGTACACACGAGGCTGCAGGAGGGACAGGTGCTCGACGACATGGCGGAATGGCACCACCACATCTGGTACGGCCAGCAGCACGTCCAGTAGGTCGAGCGGCGCAGCACGAGCGGCGACGGTGGACGTAGTCGAGCCCGGCGGCGGGCTCAGCTTCGCCACGAGCTCCCTCACCTTCTCCTTGTCCTTGTCGTGCGACGCACGTGCCTCCAGGAGGCTGAAGAAGGACCTGTTCGCCTTTGTGAGTCGTAGCGAGACGTAGCGCAGAAGGACGGTGCTGCAACTCGCTGGGAAGTCGACGGCGCTGTATATCGGCGAGGTGGGGTACGAGGAGCTCTCCGGCCCTGCCACGCTCAAGGGGTGGAATGGGTCATCGCCGTTGACGCCGAGGCGCGTGAGGAGCTTGCCCACCGTGGCCACCTCGTTTGCCGGCATCACTGCCACCGTCTGGCCTGGCTCCCAGCGCGTGGTCTCACCATCCACGCGCAGGTTCATCAGGATGACCGGCTCCTCCACAGCGTTGGCGGTCAGGCGCTGCCAGGAGTGCAGGATGCCCTCACAAACACTATAGCTCGCGCAACGACACGCGTCGACACTGTTGCTCAGCACGGAGGTAGAAGCACGATCGCCACGGTGCTCGCTGTGCGACAGATCCAGACGGGTCGTCGCCGTCGCCGCCACCTCAGAGGTTAAGTCCACTCCCGCGGCGACAGCCTCGTTCGCTTGGACCATATCGTGCCCGCTCCCCTGCGGTTGCTGCTGCGGCCAGGGCACGGCGATGTTCCGCGGACTGCCCACATCCACGAGCCACGCGTCCGTGGCGGCTTCCCCGCCCTTGTGTTCTGCGGCTCTCTCGACTTTCCTTGCGGCATCGTGGAGGCTGTTCAGCGCGTCCAGCAGCCCGCTGATCCAGCGCTCGACGCTCTTGTAAAGACTGAACGAGTCGACCGCCTCCCCCCGAGCGTAGAAGCGCGTTGCCCCCAGCTCCTTCATGCGTCTGTCGAGGCTCTGGCCGAGGTGGAAGTGGCCCCCGTTGCTGTCGCTGACCGCCAGGACAGTGTAGCGCACACCTGCGAACATGTCGGCAGGATTGCCCTTGTGGCGCAGCAGCCGCAGGAATGTTGAGCCGTCGAGCGGGTACTCGCTGTCCCCGCCGCTGGCGAGCACGAACACGACGCTGTGGAAGTCGTTGCGCCACTCCACCCGCGTCAGCTCGTTCATCGGTCGGCGTGCCACGATAAGATTCTCACACATCGTCTCGCGGAGGACCCGTTCCAGGTGCTCTGCAATGCCAACGACAGCGCTCTTGGGAGTCGAGGCATGCGCGATAAGCACTCGGAAGGGAGAGGTGTTGCTGTTGCTGTTCTTGTTCAGCGCATCGAGTCGCGTCGCGGCTCCCTCACCGGCAGCAGGAGGAGCTGTGTGGTGCGCAAGGGCGGCACCGTCAGGAATGCTCATGGCACTGGCGGAGTGAGGAATGGGGGAGGAGGCGGCCTCGACGTGGCGCAGCTCCGCGTCGCGAGCGTCAAGTGCGTCAAAGAGCTGCTTCCGCCAGGCCTCGACAGGCTCCGCAAGCACCATGCTCACATCCACGCAGCCCACCGGACACAGTCGAGAGCCACCAAGCTCCTCCAGCCTCGTGTCGAGGCGCTTTGCCGGTCGACAGAAGCGGTCGCGCTTCCGCAGCCTCCCCTCTTCCTTCTCGTCGCCTTGGACGAGGATGTTGCCGCACGCGTCCCGCTCCTCGCCAAAGCCGTTGTCCAGCCCAAGCACGGCGAACCGGGTGTGGGCCGAGCTGAGCAAGTTTGTTGGCTGTGACTTGCGGTGCACATACCGCGCGAAGCGCCGCGCGTTGTCGGGGTAGCCGCCCGCATTAGTCCACACGGTGCTGCACACAATCACAACGTTGTCGGCGGAGACGAAGTTCATTCTCTCAAAGTAGTTCAGCGTAGCTATGCGCGAGGTGTATCCCTTGTCCAACGCATTGGCGTGGAAGTCACGTGCGATGGCCTCGGACAGTCCGGTGGAGCAACCGTAGAGGAACAGAACGGACATGGGCTGCTGACGGCTCTGCTCCTCATCACGCGGCGAGGGCTTGGCCGTCTCTGCGAGTGACACACTGCTACCGGTCAGGCGGGTGGCAAGGTGGTGCTGCTTGTCGTCGGCCATACGTTGCCCTGCCCCCGCCGTGGGTACGGTGAGCGCCAGAGTAGCAAAGGTGCACTCGCACCAAGGAATGCCCAGGGAGAAGATCTGGGAGAGCGAAGGCATAATGACCACGGGAAACACACGGCTCGCTTGCAAGCGGCAGAGCATGTTCGACCACGCGAAGGCGGGGTGGACGACAGCAGGGGGAGCGGGGCCAAGCCCCAGAACGGCGAAGCGGACGTGGGACAAGTAATCAGGCCGATGGGAGGAGCTGAGCAGGTACTTGCGGAAGCGCTTCCCGCCACTGGACCGGCCGTCGGCGCCGCACTCGCAGAAGAGAATGAGGTTCGGCGTCTCGGTGAAGTCCACGCGGTCGTAGTGGGAGAACGGGTGGATCGTGGCAGGGAAGCCGAGCTCTCGCGCAGAAGTGATGGCGTGGAAGGCCATGGTCTTGGCCATGCCGGACGAGGAGTACAAAACAGCGAGCGGAGTTGCATGGGCGTTGTCGCGATTGAGGGGGACGGAATCCCAAGGAAAGAGGGGAGCCGAAGGAGCGGCCGGCGCGGTCGCGTTGTCTGCGCCACCAGCCACCGCATCAAGGTCGAGCGCGACATCCGCCACGGCAGCAGCGCTCGGAGAGCTGTCTTGTTGTTGATACGGCGGTGAGGCGTGTTGTGCATACGACGGCGAGCGGCGCAGGGCCGCGGCGGAAGACGAGGAGGCGGCGGCACGGTCCGGGCCGATAGGGCCAACCACAGTGACGACGTGCGACGTGGGTGACCCATGGGTGGCGCTGGACGCCTGCCGCATGATGGCGCTCGGGCTGCCGTCAGACTCGTGCAGTGGTGACGACGACGGAAACACCTTCCCAGCGGCGATGTTCGGTGAGGCCGCGTCGAGGTACGCCATGCTGACGCTTGGGTGAAGAATAGCGCTCCACAGGTTCGTCGACCACGCCTTCAGGACAGGCTGCAGGCCATCCGCGTCGTCCATATCCGCGAGCCCCGTGCAGTGAATCTTCATCGCGTGCAGGGAGAGCAGCAGCGTCTCCAGCTCCAGGGCACACACGTTGAACTTCTCGTTCTGGCTGGTCTCGTCGATGCCGAGAATGGCGAACTTCACGCCGGCGATGTCCCGCCCCTCGCCGGTCATCGTCTTCAGCGTTTTGAAGAGGCGCGTCATGGCCTTGGTCATGGTGCCGCCAACCACAAAGACAAACGTCGCGCGGCGGGGGAAACCGGTGTGCCCGAAATTGTTCAGGTCGGACACAGAACTTCGGAGGTGGTGCGCGGCGGCGCCCGCGTTCATGTCGTGCGCCACCTGTGAGATGAAGGCGCCACCCGAGTAAAGAAACACCACAGGCGTCAAGATGTACTCGTTCAACAACTTGCTATCCTTCGGCTCCTCGCCCCTCCGCCGGCCCGGCGGCGGGACAGGCCTCGAGCCGCTCTCCCTGTTCATGTCATCCACAGCGGTGCTCTCCTCCCCGATCATCGCCGTCGGTGCACTGGCCTTCGGATTGGGCGAGGCGCCGTCGCCGTTGGCAAATTGGTGGTGGTAGTGGGGGTGATAGTGGTTCGGTCGGCGCAGGCGACCCGCACCGCGCGGCCCCGCTGCTGGCCCGCCCGCGGTGCTCGGGGCTGTATTGCCGGAGCGACGACTGTCCACCGACGGCTCTTGGCCGCTACCACCACCCACGGCACCACCACCACCACCACCAACACCCACGGGCCACACGAAGGTGGAGCGTGTGCCAGTGGGGGGAGTGAAGGGGCTGATGCCGCCGAGCGCCGACGATAGTCCCGTGTCCTCTGCGTACGCCTCGCGGAAGGCGGGGCCCACCCTGGCGTCGAAGAACCAATCGACAGACGCCGCAATGGTCGCTGCATCGGCGGTCACACCAGGCAGGTTGTCAAGAACCGTCTCGGCCCACGTGCACACATCGGCCTCGGCAACCGCCACCGCACTCGCCTCCGTCTCGCTCTGCCGCTTGCTCAGTCGGTCCAGTTTGCAGCTCGTCGCCACCGCGCGGACGCGGTTGGCAAGGACGGTGGCCTGGGGCACGCTCGCCAGCTTTGGCGCCACACACACAGAGCTGTAGAAGCGCATCGCAGGGTCACCCATCCACTTCACGAGAGCTGCTGCTTGGGGAGAGAGCTGGCTCGCCGGAGGGACAGAGGGGCGAAGGAGCAGCTCGGCAAAGGGGCCGAGCGGCATCTCGCGCGTGTGCAGCTGGGCACAGTGTTCATAAAGCGTGTGCTCGTCGCTGTCGGTGCACAGGACGAACAGAACAATCTTGGCCTCGGGCTTCACTCTGTCGGGGGAGAAGTACTGGATCGGGTACAGCGTCGCCGCGCCACCGAGCTCCACCACCCGCTCGTACAGAAAGAGGGCAATGGTGGCACAAATCTGCGATGCATTGGCGTACACGATAGCCGTTTCCATCGCCACGGCCATGTCGACACGCTGCGGGTGGGCCTGGTACGTCTCATTGCCAACCACTGGGAGCGGAGATGGTGCGGCTGCCGGTGCCGCAGACGCCGGCGCGGAGGAAGGGTCTGCTTGCCCGGCTGGAGCGTCGTTGCCTCCGGCCGGTGTGGGCGGGGAGCTGCCCGGCGCGGCTGGCGGCGGCCGGACCTCCTCCAAGGCAGCCCACACCCCCTCCGTCCACGGGTCCACCACCAGCTCCAGCCCAATGCCATCGTCCGCCTCTCCGCGGGGGTAGAAGCGTCGAGCCCCGTACTCGGCCAGCTTCGCGTCAATAAACTTGCCCGCCGCGCAGAAGTTGTTGTAGTTTGTGTCTCCCAGCGCGAGAACCGTGTAGCGCACGTTGACCACCGTGGAGTTCTTGAGGTTGCGCAGCCAGCGCCGGAACCGCGCCGCGTTCTCCGGCGGCTCACCTTCCCCTGTTGTGCTGACCACAATCACAAGGCACACGTCCCCCACCGACGTCGGTGTTGCGGGGGGAGCGACCTGACGCTCCAGCACCTTTTTAGCGATAGCTTCGTTCAGCGTCATGCACTGCGCTGCAGGGAGGCCCCTCTCCGTGGTGGCCACATGGTGCAGCCGCTTAGCAATGCTCTCACAGTTACCTGTTTCAGAGCCATACAGAAAGTACACTGTCTCACCCTCCGTGATCGTCATTGTCGTTGTGTCGCTGTGCAGAAAAAATAAACGAGAGAGAGATGGAGAGAGAGAGGAAGCGAATTGAAGGAGGACAACGTGAAAAAGAAGAGAGCGGAAGGCCCTCAGCGAAAGATCGCCCCGTAGTATGTGCTTGTGTGTGGGCACGGGTTCCCGTTGGTAGGAGGCGTGAAAAGAGTGTGTGGGGGGCGGAACGTGGCAATGGGTGGTGAGGGACCTCTTCGGCAAAGATAGGCAATAGGACCAGCAGCGACAGTGTGTACCGGAAAGGTGGAGTGAACCGGAAGCAGCCTACCCCCCCCCCCCGCGCTATGGCGCACAGACGTGCCACCTCCTGCCTTCCTCATGGCATCATCATCATCATCATCATCAATGCGATTGCTCGCAAGATTTCTTCCCTTCGTTGTTTGTATCTGGAGTGTGTGTGTGTGTCTGTGTGCGTGCACCACAAGTGTTCTCTTTACATATGAGAATGTACATGACAGCTAATCTGGACCTGCAGAAATGCCTGACCAGACAGAGGTCACACGCTTCTCCCAAAGGAGGAGAGAGAGCGATCTTCAGAGTCACATTTGTCCCTCTGAGAGTGCTCACGCACCACCACTACCATCGACAAACCTCACGACGGAGCGGCGTGCCGTACCCGATGACGCACCCGCTGCGGCACCACCAGGACGTCCCGAGAGCGCGGACACACTCGCGGCGGCTGTGGCTGCTGTGGCAGGACCGACATCTGTCGAAGTGGGAGTCTCCCACCCATGCACGACACGCTTGTAGCGATGCTGGCACTGCACCTCGTAGCAGTGCGGGCACCAACGGTTTTTGCCGCCGCAGAACTCACAAGGGTGCTGGCAGACCTCACAGCGAGGGAAGTACGGGTACGCGTCGCACGTGGTGCGTTGGTAGGGGCAGCCCACGTCGTGCTCTACAGGGGCCGTCGCCAGCTTCTTCCCTTTGGGTGGGGGGCGATACGTGTCCACCCCGCAGCCGCACAGCTCCTTGGGGACCTCCTTCTTCTTCTTGGCTGGCTGCCCCGTTTCGCTATCGCTCTTCTTCCCCTTTGCTGGAAGCGCTGGCATGGCTGCTGTACAACGAATCGG
The DNA here is from genome assembly GCA_030849825.1 of Herpetomonas tarakana. NCBI lineage: Eukaryota > Euglenozoa > Kinetoplastea > Trypanosomatida > Trypanosomatidae > Herpetomonas > Herpetomonas tarakana. Next base: position 40,975 of record JASAOB010002865.1, read on the forward strand.
ACACTGACTGCCTAGACGGTGTCAAGGGGGAAGAAGACAGAGATAGAGATAGAGAGACGGAGGAGGAGGGACAGTGTGGGAGCCGTGGAGGAGGAGGAGTGCAAGTCCTACTGTGAGAAAAGAGAAGAAGGGAGGTGTTAGTAGTATTGTGAGAGACCGTGCAGCATCGTGTCATAGGAACATATGGTCACCACGACAGCTGCGTCCCCTGCTCGGATGGGGAAGACAGGACGATACAGAGAGACAGAGAGACAGAGAGCCCCTCCTGTCCTATGAATGGCACAGCAACCACTCTGCTGTCGCCAATGCACACGCCCTCCACTCTCTCTCTCTCTCTCTCTCTATTTCTGTGTTGCATTCTCGTTGCTCGTTACTCGAAGTTCACAGGGAACAGTTTAGAACACACTGCACTCTTAGCGATAACCAGAAGGAGGGGGGGGAGGGGGAAGGGAAGGGAGGCTTACTCCTTGTGCACCATATCGCCAAAGAAGCCACCCACACGGCGGCGACGCTTCTCGTAGGTGAAGTTGATCTTCTTCCGCTTCTCCTCCTTGAGCCACTTTGCCGCGGCAACCCGCTCGCGCTTCTCCTGCCGCGAGGCCTGGTACGCCTCCATTGCGGTTTTGGCCTGCTCCTCGTGGCCCGAAGGGGCTTCGGCGCCCGCCGCCGGTGCCTCGCGCTCCTGTTTCTTCCGCGGTCCTTTCTCCTTCTTCTGGGCCTTGTTGTCGGAGCCGGCCTTCTGCGACGCGCGCTTCGCACGAAGTGCCTTCTTCTTGCGTGCCACGTGCGCCTCGTCATCGGACGAGAACATGTCCGCATCGTCGGAGCTGTCGAACCCGCTGTCGTTCCCCTCGTCATCCCCATTGTCATTGCGCAACTTCGTGCCACTGCCAAAATCACCATCCTCATCACTGCTGGACGCTTCCTCTGCACGGAGAGCCTCGAGCCGCTCCTCCTCCAGTCGCTTGCGTTTCTTCGCGGCAGCCCGTTCCCTCAGCAGCGCAATCAGCTTTTCCTTCATCGACGCGCTCTTCTGTTTGTCCGCCTCGGTGGGTTCACTGCCGCTACTGTCCCCGCCACTGCTCCGTGTGTCCTCGTTGTTGTCCTCGTCGCCATCGTTGTGGGCCTTCCTTTGCCTTTTCGTGCCAGCCTCCTCCTTCGCGGGATCGGGATGTGCGGTGCTGCGTTGCTTCTCCGCCTCGAACAGCGCCTGCTCCTCCGCCTGTCTTCGCTCCTCCTCGTCGGCGATGGCGTCCTGTTCCGCCTCCATGCGCCGCAGAGTGGTCATGTGGCGCTGCTCCGCCTTGCCCCTGAGTCTGTCAAGCAGCTTTGGGTCGTTGAGGAAGTGGATGTCCACAAAGTCAATGATGTTATCGCTGCCGCTGACGGCGAGGAGGTTGCTGTCGTGGCTCACGCGCATCTTTGAGATGCCCTCGTGCCCGCGGCCGCGACGAACGACAAAGTTGCCAGAGGCATTGCCGTTGCCGAGACTGGCGTTCTGGTGCGAGTAGGTATAGTCCCGCGCGGATATTTGGCAGATGTTTCGGCGAACGGGGTACATCTGCAGCACACGCACGAGGCCATCGCAGGCACCGGTGAGCACCATGTTGTGGTTGAAGGTGGTGTCCTCGCCGTGGAAGGCGACGATGCTCTCGCACTCGCGGGGGTGATACTCCATCGTGTCGTACGGCCTGCGCCACGACCCGTACTTCCAAAGCGGGAGACTGCCAGTCGGCGTGCCGCAGAGAATGCTCGGGATGAAGGAGCGATTGTTCGGCGCGGTGCTGTTGATGAAAGCGAAGCAGTTAATCTCGTCCTTCCGGGGCTCGCTGAAGTCCCGAATCCTGCCGCCACGCATGTCGTAGCACCCAAGGCAAGTGTCTCCGCTGCTGGAGACGAGTTCGGTGACATCCGTGAAGTAGCACAGCTGCGACACGTAGTCGCCGTGTTCGTGGTACGTGTGCACCGGTTTGCGCTCCCGCATGTCCCAGATCGCGATGAGCCCGTCGTCATCCCCTGTGGCAACCAGGTTCTCGTCGCACACGTTGAGTGCGGAGATGCCATACTTGTGCGGGTTCGGCGTCACGGTGTAGACCTTCTTCCCCCTGCCCTTTGCCAACTTGGCGCCAGTGATGTTCTTCTTGTTCATCTCGTTGAGTTTCTTCGCCTTCTCCGTCCGTTGCCGCACCTCGTCCGCACCAATGTGGATGACCAGCCGGGCGGAGACGCAGTCGAGCACGCTGATGGTGCGGTCGCTGCTTGTGGTGACGAGGTAGCTGCCGTCGTCCGTAAACTCCATCGCGGAGACGGACCCGGTGGGGTGCATGCGCATGTTGTGGTTGTGGTGGCTGACGACCACCTCCTCCTCGCTGTACATCTTGCTCCGCCCGAACACCCACGACGAGAAGTCGTTCACCAGCGGCTTCTTGGCAATCTCATTCTTCTGGTACTCGTAGATCTCGATCTCGCCCGTGACGAGGCCGGTGGCAAAGATGGGCAGCTGTGGGTGAAAGCTAATGTCAAGCACCGGTGCCGACGTCAGCAGCGCCGGTGGGGCCGTCTCCTCCGTAGCGTCGCCCAGCAGGAGTTCGCTGTCCGCGATGTTGTCCAGGTCCATGAGGAAGAACGGACAGACGAAGAGGCTGAAGTGGACAATGGAGCTTCTGTGACTAGACATAGAAGGAGGAGGATGGGAGTGAGGGAAGAACACTTTCGCAGCCAGGTGAGTGTAGTGAGTGGAGAACGCGGCATGCAACGAAAGGACTTTGCGGGTTCTCTCCTTTCTTCCTCCTTCTCTCTCTTTTCTCGATTTGTGGGCAGTGCCCATGAAGCACTCGACTCGCTCTCTCACTCTCTCTACACGCATGTAAAGGGGGGAGGGGGGGGGGGGAGCACTGCAAACGGTGTTCAAGCAGCAGCCTTGGCCATGATGAACTCGGCGACACGCTCCGCCACTTTTCGCTGGTACTTCTTCTCCGCGAAGAACCAGTGGCCACCGCCTTGCACCTCGACCACGTCCGAGATGCCGTCCTCTGCGTGCTTGACATTGCGCACGTAGTCGCACCACTGGGCGGAATGGAGCATAAAAGGCTTGTTCGCGCCGTACATGTACAGAACCGGCACCGGGACGGGGAAGAAGAAGCGCTGGGAGACGAGCGGGGAGTAGGCTCCGGCCACGCTCACTGGCGCGGTAACAGTGTGGTCGTCGCCCAAGTTCTCTCTGTGGTTGCCTACCGGCTTGGCGGCGGCTGGCCTACTCTTGTCGGCGGACGGGGAGAAGAGTAGGGAGAGGACGACGCCCCACCAGTACTGCAAGTAAATCCAGCCCATGGTCGAGAGCACTTCCGCAGGCGTCTCCTTTGGCCTCCTCCTGCCTCCGCTCCTTCCCCGCTGCTTCCCCGAAGCGCCACCACCGCCTCGCGTCCGACAGCTGTCCCCCGTCTCGGTACCGCCGTCGACGCACACGCCCTCTGGCGGGGGCGGGATAACAAAGGAGCGGTAGTACACCTCCTTCCGCCTCCACTGCATGTACTGCTTCGATGCCAACGCGGGGTTGCTGTCCGCGTCCTCTGGCAACCAGCGGGTGCCACTGCCGCCGTGTGCGGCACAGCTGCCGTTCACGTCTGGGCACGACTGCATAGCGGCAGACGGCAGTGCGCTATCGTAGATCAGGTTGCGCGCGTGGCGGTAGGCACGGTAAGGGCTCACGCTCGTGACAGACTCCAAACTGTTCGCCTGCGTCCTGCCCCATTGCGGGACGCCGTCGGCCATGGCAAAGCCCACATCGATCGTGTTGCCGCCATCTCGCGCTGCCGTGGCGGTACGTGCACTTTCCCCGTCTTGCCGCGAGAACAACCTCCCCATAAAGCTAGAGGTTTCTCCCAGGGCCCGTCCTCCCTTCTGGTAGCGGGAAGGAGGATTCTCCGCCTCCCCGCCACTGCACTTCTCGTCTAGCACGGCAGATCCTGCAGTGGCAGCGGCACCGGCACCACCGAGCGAGACAGGACAGAAAGGCTCGTTCGCGTGTCGGTCGGGTCCCGGCTGCTGCGGTTTGCGAAGGAACGGGGCGAGCACAATGTGCCAGTCGCCCGTCGCGGGGACGCGGAACACTGGCGGGGCCAGCTGGCTCGCGGAGTGCGACACCTCATGAAAGGAGAGCATCCGACTGTTCACGTTGCAGCGAGAGCCGTACTCGTCGGTCTGGTCAAGCGTGTAGCGCTCCTCGGGTTCGCTGTTCTCGCGGTGTATGGCGCTGCCATCGGTGTGCGCGCCACAATCCCGTCCGTTGGGGTGGCGCTGCGCAAGCGATGGTGGCGACACCGCGCCGAAGCTACTGCAGCCACGGGGGCACAGAGAGGCTCCGGCCCCGAGCGTGCATTCCTGGTACAGCGTCTGATTGAATGCCTCGTTCTCGGGCGTCACCACGACGTGCGGGTTCACGCTGTACCTCGGCCGCCCCGCAACCCACAGCACCACGTGCAGCACCCATCGTGCGATGAAGCGGGGCATCGTGAAGGTGCAGGCAATGATGAGCAGCTGGAACGCGAAGATGCTCAGTCGCTGCCACAGGTTACGCACGTTCGTCGTCTTCACCGCGTTCGTTGCGCGGGGACGGATGGCGTAGCGGGAGGCGAGTGAGCGACGCGGTGGGCCGTAGCCCTCCCCCCGCCACTGCCACTGTTGCTGTTGGTGCTGATGCTGGTGCTGGTGTAGCTGTAGTTCCTCATGGACGAGCTCGGCGAGCATGTCGGGTGGATGCCCCCTCTCCGCGTGGGTGACGGGAAACGCGCAGGTAGCGGAGCGTGTGGGTGGGTGAAGTGCGGTGGTGGTGGGGTGACTTCCATTGTCCTCGCCGTAGCTGGGCGGTGCAGGTACCGTATCAATGGTGGTGGTGCTTCGACAACGGGCCGCGTGCGTCGCTGGTGCCAGTGGAGAGGAGAAGGATTGTGGCAGCGACGGTGTGCCGAACTGTTGCGGAGTTCGTGGTGGTGGTGGGGAGTGTGGGGTGCCAGCGGACGAGGTATCAGAGCCCGCTGTTGCACTGCCTCTCCACGCGCAAGGAGTGGGTTGGGGGGCGTCAAAGACTGCAGCGCCAGCGTCCAGGGCGACGATCCGCGAGAAGTAGGTTGGTCTTGACAAGAGAAGCTCGAAAACGAGCTGCACGCCCCAGCCATGGGCCACCATCACCGGCCGCGGGTAGTAGGGTGGCAGTTGATGCGCTGGCACTCCCTGCACCGAGTTGTTCCCGTCCACAATGCTTGTTGCCAGGAACGCGAACGGGCACTCGTTGTGCATCTCCATCGCGGAGTCGACGGCGATCTCGAGCAGCCGAACAAGATCCTGGAAACCGTGGCCGAACAGCGGAGTGCGCATCGGTTCGTCGTCGTTTTCTAGCTGATACCGCACGAGGTCGAGGCCTGTGTCCTGCTCCGCCTGTCTGCCGTCGTCCCTCTCCTCCCCGTCCGCGCTCGATGGTGCGCTCTTCTGCTTTCTCTGCAATGTACACCACCGTTGGGTAAGCGCAAAGGCGTCGCGAACCTGGGGGGACCAGGACGAGCGCCGCTTTGCGAGCCTGCGCTCCTTCTCGGTCTCTCTTCTCATTCGTGACAATTGGTCCGCAGCGTTTCTGGCCTCGCGGAAGCCGTCCCGGTAGGCCCGCATGAACGGACTTGCGTCCGCGTACCCGGGCATGGTGATGCCCACGATGCGGTAGTCCCTGGCCAGCTGTGCCATCAGGTTCGTGCGAAACACATCGCTGCTGTCCGGCCAGCCCGCGAGGAAGATGACCGTCGGACCCCGCAGGTTCCCTGAGATGTCAATGTTCATTCTCGGATCGCACGTACGCGGGAAGGTAAGAAGGCCCAAGATCTCCTTGCGCCGTTCACCAGTTCTCGCTCACGGCAGCAAAATAGAGAAATATCTATAGATGGCAAGGGGAGGAGGAGTACTATTCATGTGTGTGTGTGTGGAGGGGGGGGGAGGGGGGGAGAGAAGGATAGCGGGGAAGTCATCTGAAAACGGCTGTTCGCATCTTCTTCTCATTATTGGAAGTCCTGCCCTCCGCGCATACAGGAGGAGTTGGCCAGCAGATACTCGCTTTCTCTCTCGCTCTCGCTCTCCTTCTTTTTCTCTTTGGGTCAACGTCCACGGAGTCGGCTGCCCCTTTCCCTTTATCTGGGTGCATGCTATCTACTTTCTTTTTTTGTGTGTATGGATTATAGATCGTCCCGCACGTGTGCACACTGATCCTCCCTCGTGCGATGCTGTCTCTCTGCGTTGCAGGGGGGGAGGGGAGGCCCGTTTGCGAACACGCCAGTGGCAGACAAAAGGGAGGGAATATGAAAGAGAGACAAAGTGCGCGCAGAAGCACACCGTGTCGCGCTCCATCTATCGCCTTCCCTTTCTCTCCTTCTCTCTTTCTCTGGTATAGGGACACTGAGGTAAAGAAAGGAGAGAGACATAGCATAATGGCAGGCAGTTGTTGTATAAAGGGGGGGAGGGAGGGACGAACAGAATGATTTGGGGGAGGGAGGGGGGATGGCGAAAAGTACGAGTACTTGTGACGTCGGTTTGCCAGAGACTGAGGGCAGAGACAGGAAGATGAGAGAGGGAAAGGGGGGGGGGAGGAGGAGAAAGAAGAGAGAGGAGGAAACACACAGTAAGTGAATAAAAAGGAAACGAGTCCCCTTCGATTGCTAGCGCTGGGAGTTTTGGGGAGGGATGAGGGGGTGAAGATGAAAGGGAGGGAAGAACGGGGACGCTGCTACTACTACAGCGCTCTCCTCTCTCGACCCCCATGCCTATCCCAACCTTTGTCGCTTGCCTGCTGCTGATGGAAGTCAGTAGCGCGTTTCTTGTTTGTCCATGTGTACGTATGTATCTGGGGCGAAAGATGGCGGGGGGGGGGAAGGAGAGAAAGGAGAAAGGAAAGAGAAAGGGTGGTGGAGGGGAGGAGTAGCATTAAATGCCACAATGATGAAAGAAAGGCTCATATAAGAAAGTGAAGGAACGGGCCCATGGGGCACAGCACAAGGAACGCCGGTGAGGGACATGCGTGTTTTGGTGCTGCGCTTCTCTGGATATCCTCTGCTAGTGCACCGCCTCCCCGCACCTGCTCCCCCCACCTCGTGCTACCTTGGCAGGTGGTCCAATCAAACTATAAAGGTGATAATAGACAAAAATGGAAGGAGAACATGTCCACGGTGTTTCGCTGCTACTGTCGGCAGGGGGGCGGGTGGGGGAGGGGTAAGGGGAACGTGCATGTCCAAGACCATCTCAACTGACATCCAAGGGGGAGGAAGGTACACAGACACACCTGGGAGGTGGCAAGTATAGGGGGGAATGAGGGAGGGGAGGGCGAAACGAAGATAGTAAAGGTATGCAGGAGGCACCTGCGCGATCTACGGGGAGGGCCAAAGTGGGGACAAGAGGAGAGAGGGGGGGGAAGGAGGAAGGACGCTGACAAGACAAGACAGGGGAGAGGAGGGGGAGACCGAATGGACAGGGGGCACACTTCCTTCCGTTCACGACATTTGTACCGGGGCAGGAAGGGGAAGGCTGAGGCAGCTGCACGACGGGGCCGTGCGTGGCGAATCCCGGCCTACTGGCCTTGCCGCATTTGTTGCTGCTGCTGCTGCGCGCTCAGTGATGAGATGGGCATGGCACCGATGCGGCCGTCTGGCAGCTGAACCAGCACCATGGGCGTGCGCTGGGCGGCAGCCCCGTTGATGTCCATGCCAACGACACCAACCACAGGCAGGCTTTGCGTGTTGCCACCCACTGCGGCAGTGACTCCCATCGTCGGACCTGCCATCGTCGGACCTGCCATGGGAACCTGCGTCATTGTCTGCGGCGGAGATGGTGGGGGAGGCATCATGGCGTACATCGGCTGCACCTGAGTTTGTGACGGATGCACGGGCACGGGCACGGGCACCGCCATGCCAGCCATCTGCTGCTGCTGCTGCTGCTGCGCGCGCTGTTGCTGTTCAAAGGCCTGCAGGATGTGCTGATGGGTCTGCTCGTGGTACTCCTGCTGCTGCTGCTGCATTTGCTGCCTACTGCCAAAGTCCGGGATGCCCTCCGGCAGGAAGAGGCCAGCGCCACCCGTCGCCTGCTGCGGGAAGATGCCCGCCAGCAGCGTCGGCTGGCCCGACGGAGAGAACGGAACGCCCCCCGCGGATTGCGGTGGAGTGCCAATCCGCGTGTGTCCGTGTTGAGGGGAGCTTGTCGAGGAGGTGTAGCCTGGCATCCCTGTGTTGGCGGCGGCGGCGCAGTCGGTAGCGCTCGTCGCGGAGTGGGGCGAGGGACCTGAGGAGGACATGGTGACGAAGCCGGGAGACGAGCTATCCACCAGCTCACACTGCTTGTTGCTGCTGGTGGGGGTGGCGGCGACAGGCCTCCCCTTCTTGCCACCGTGCTTGCGGCCGCACAGCTTGCCCGTGTCAAAGTCGAAGATAACCCCGTCATCGTCGTTGTCGTTGCAGTCGGTGGCTGTGGGTAGCGGCCGTTGCGCGGGGGCAATCTTCTCGGAGCCGTGCACGTGCCATGATGTGGCCGTCTCCCGAGGCGTCACCGCCAACCGACTGAGGTCAGGCGGGTGCAGGAACGGAGCCGGCTTTGCGGCTGAGGACGTGTCCATAGTTCCTTGGGGACCGTGCGCCGGTGGTGATGGCTGCGGCTCCTCATCATCGTCGACCATGGAGATGCGCTGGAGAAGGTTGGTCAGGTTGAGGAAGTTGCTTGCCTCCGCAGATAGACTCGCCTCGTCGCTCTCGGAGTCACAGTGGGAAAGGGCGGCTGTGAGACAGGTATCGGCCGGGACGGCCATTCCCGTTCCTTCCATGCGCTGCGGCACGCCGTACACCGGCTGGTGCTGCTGGTGCTGCTGTTGCCGCGACGTGGGCTCAGACTGGAGTTGCCGCCATGGTTGCCCCGTGGGCACAGAGTTCGACGACTGTACGGACGCATTCGTCGCTCTCCTTTCTTCGGCTTTGGACTGCTGTTGCTGCTGCTGCTCTTCCCGCCACGGCGCACCTGCGGGTAGTGGTGGGTATGCCTGAGAAAGGGAGGTGGTTGGCTGGAGCTCATGCTGCTGCTCTTGGTACGACACGCCATGGGATCGAGACTGCAACACGCGGGTGGGAGGTGTGGGCGGCTGGGCTTGCGGGCCAGATGCTTGGTGCGAGGGATTCTTCGGGACCTGCTTGCCAAATGCCGCGAACAGCCGTGCAACGGCCGGCACGTTGCCCGCGGGGGCCGACCCGTCGCTGCTGTTGGCGTCTCTCGCACCAGTCTTTCCGGCAGGGATCTTTCCACCCTTCCTCGACTCCGCGTGTGCCGTCGCAGCGGCAGCAGCAGCAGTAGTGGAGGAGGTGAAGGAGCCAGAGTCCCCGTTCCCTGTCCCGTCGCTCGCCGAGAACGAGTCCTCCTTGCCCGCGCGTCTGGTTGTGGAAAGCGGTGCGGTCCTGCTGTCTCCTCCCTCTTTGGCGCCGGCGGCTCGATTGGTTTGGGTCGCAGAGCGCGGCTGTGGGACCACCACGGAAGGTGCGCCAGTCACGCTGGCCTTGGGCTTCTCGGGCTGTGCAGGGGGGCGAGCAAGGGAAACCTGGGAGGGCAACTGCCGCTGTGGTGGCTGTGGCATTGCCTTGCGCGGTGGCGGTGGTGGGGGTGCTGTCGTAGTCGACACGGGCGGGGAGGGTTTGGTCTGGCGCGGTGCTTCGGCCTTTAGTGGCACTTTTGTCGCCGCCTCTTCCCTTCTCGCTTCGGCTCGCGTCTTGCCCTTCTCCTTTGCCGTCACCTCCTCCCCCTTTTCCTTCTCCTCCTCCTTCGGCTTGTCTCTCCTGCCTTTCTCCTCAGACGTGCCCCTTGCCCGTGTCTTGGCGCCGACAGCGGTGTCACGGAGCTCCGTGGGAGTGGCATCCTCCTCCTGTGCGTCCAGTGATACGTGTGCGGTTGCCTGCTCCTCCTGCTCCTCCTGCTCCTCCTGCTCCGCTCCTTTCTCATCATCTTGCGCAGCCGCCGTTTCCTCGCCGTGGTCATCCTCTCTGACGGCCGTGCACTGCGTGTCGCCACCCATCACTTCTTCGTCGTCCGCCTCCTCCTCCTCGGCAGCGGCATCTTGTGCCTCTGCTTCCTCTGCTTCCGAGTCTTCCGCGGCGTCTTCGACGGGGGAGCTGTCCGCCTCCGTGTCGCCTTCCACTTCCTCCACAAGGCCCGCGCCTCCCTCCACCTCCTCCTCCTGGTAGGCTTGCTCCGTATGTTCCGCTCCTTCCTCGTCCTGCGTGGCCTCCTCCTCACCCCGGCTGGCACCATCGGAGTCTGGCGCGGGTGTGGGCGGTCCGGCAGCTTTCCTCGCGCACTTGGGGGCGGGAGGGACGGGTACCTTTGCCCGCTTTGCTTTCTTGGCCTCCCTCTTCGCTGGCCGCTGCTGCTGGTGTTGCGGCGGTGGCGTTGGTGCCGAGGACGAGGTGTCCTGATCCTCAATGAAGCCGGAGGCCTCGTCGCTTTGCTTGTTGCTGGGCTGTGAGGCAGGGAACTTGCCCCGCGCGTCCTGCGGGGACGTGAGGGAGCTCTCGGAAGGGGTCTTGTCCACCTCCCCCGAGACGGCCCCGTGCGGCTGAGAGTTCGCCTTTTTGCCGTTAGCAACGGGCGCCGCCGTGGTAGACGTCCTGCTGTCCGCTGCCTGGCTTCGCAGCGCGGCAGCCCACGCGGCTATCTCCCTCGCCACGCCAGCACCAAAGGTTGTGATGTGTCCCCGCAACTTGATCCACGCGGACTCCTTAGGCACCGCTGCCGGAGAGGTGGAGGTGGAGGAGGAGGAGTCGTCGCCGGTGCAACACGCGCTGTCGCAGCCACGCAGCCAGTCGTACAGGGAGACGAGAGGCTGCGTGAACGTGTACACGAGATCGCCGTGGGCGAGGGCATCGTAGTCGTTGTTCACCTTCCACAACGGACCAACCAGCACCGTCGAGGCAAGAAATGGCAGGAAGAATGTGACGGGAAGCGCCGTGACAAACTGCGAGTTGAACAGCGCCTCCACGGTTGACGTGATGGAGTAGACCGCCGTGCGCATCTCCAGCGCGCCGGCGGTGGGAAGCTGCCAGAAGACCTGTGGTCGGTGATCGTCGTGGCGATAGCTGGGGATGTACGGGTAGGACTCGCGCGGGTAGTACCAGAACTCAACGAAGAGAAGCAGTACGCCAAAGGCAGCGTACAGGAATGTGTATTCGTGGTCCGGGTACATCTCCTCCCGAAGCTGCGCGTTCTTCTGCTTGAGCGGATGCTGGGTCATGGGGTAGTCCATCGCCGTGTGCCCCGTCGCGCACAGGACCTTGTTGGCTGTCATGTCGCGAAAGCCATTAGGCGAGTGAGGACCGCAGTGGTGGGCGGCGATGTACTTGACCACCAGGGCCACGCGCATGACCGAAGATAGCACGTGCATTGTGTGGAGCGGGATGCGAGTAAGGCAGAGCAGAAGCTGCACCGCAGCGAACAGCACTGCGACGAGGATGCTCTCCTCCAGTCGACGGCGTCGTGTCATGGAGAAGCCGCGGTCCTTGACCATCAGCGCCATGGAGACTAACGCATACACGGAGGTGAGGGGGAACCGGTAGACGCGCTCCACCATGACCACGGTGAACCAAAACAGTACCAAGACGCACGCGTCGAAAGTGAGCACATCGTTCACCACGGCACTCGCCAGGTGGCAGACAAAGTCGAGCAGGTTGCGCAGCACCTCGGGGCACAGCCGGGACCGTGCCAGTGCCTTGCTTGGGTACTTGGCCACCTTGCAGAGCCACGAGAGACAGGCCGCCCGCTGCCGCGCATTCTGCGGGAACGAGGCAGCGATGCACGCGAGGATGAGCCCGGCGGAGTAGCTCGTGCACAACCGTGGCAGGAGCTGGTCCTCGCCAGAGAAGCGGTGCACGGACTCGGTGATGTGGAGGAATGACTTGCCCCACAGCAGCGGGTACAGGCCACCCACCGCGACACACACGCTCATTTGCTGCAACGTGAGACCCACCCACATGGCCGACAGGAAGAGGAAGGTGCCGGTGACGAGCAGGTAGACGACGGGGGCGGGGAGGAGTGCGTGGATGGGGAGGGTGTACAGGATGGCCTCGGCCTGGAACGCCCACTTGGAGTAGCGGCTGTAGAAGACAAAAGGGCCCGGCAGCGCAGTCTTTGGCGGGGAGGTCGGCGGCAGGTACTCAAACTTGGTCCTCAGCAGCTGCCGGAAGTACTCGGTGCCCTCCGCGCTCATCGCACTCACACCGGGGGGCATCTTGATGCTGCCAAGCCTGCCCGGGCGCAGCTCCTTCACCAGTGCGGTGGGATCGCCGGTGAGAAACTTCGGGCTGTGGTCCACGGACTCCCTGATGTCCACGGTGCCAAACGGGGCAAAGAGGAAGGCCGCGTCCTTGCGGAAGTACCCAAGGTAGAGTCCGTGGACGGGCACGACGCACTTGCCAGGCGCCGGTGCGGGATAGGTGAAGCCGTCGCTGGTGAAGCCTGTCGCCCCGGGTGGGAGACTGGACAGGGACCTGCCCATGCGGTTCACGTTATCCCTCTCGTTGATGACGCTAAAGGTGCCCTCTCGCAGTACGCAGAAGCCCGCTGTCAGGTTCCAGTCCCTGTCCCGCTCCGCCACCGTCAGCTGCCGCAGAAGCACGACAAGAGTGTAGAAGAGCACGGGGCTTGCCCCACGCGCAACGTACCGGTCGTGACGCAGGAAGGGTGCGAGGAACCACACCAGCAGGCACAGTATGCGATAGAACGTCACCACAGCCTTACTCGAGTGCATCGAGGTGAGAAAGAAGAAGAGACCGTCAAAGCGCATCTCCAGCGCTTGCACGAAACGCGCCTCGGGCTCCATCACGTAGGCGGGGTACTCCGCACTCACTTGCGAAGCGTACAGAGGAATGTGGAAGCGCTCGTAGCCAAAGTCCTGCAGCCTGCCGTACAGTGACGAGACGCCGGCAGGGGAGAAGGAGATGTCGGTGAACAGCGATGGCCTGTCCGTCGTCTCCTCCGTGTTCACTGTGAGAGTTGGGCCCGCCCGGCCGTTCGCGTCCGCAGGCACTATCGTCGTACCGCGCTGTTGAGGCTTCTGGTCAGCGGCACCAGGAGCTCCCCCCTCAGCGAGTGAAGAGGCGCCATTGCCATTGACACTGGTGCTGCCGTTGCCGTTGCCATTGCTGTTGTCATTGCTGTTGCCATTGCCGTTGCCGCACATGGCACTGTTGCTGCCCTCCGTCAGACCGGACGGCGACACGGTAGCAGCGACAGCGGACCCGTGCTGCTCTCCGTCTCGCTCCCCTCCTACCACGTGACGAGTGCTACCGTGGTTCTCCGCCCTGGCCCCGCCGCCGCCGTTGTGGCTCGTGCCACTGCTACCGGCCTGGCCAGGGCGGTTCTTGGCGCGTGCATTCCGCCCTGTGCGACCCATTGAATGGGCCCAAGACAGCCACGCCCACACTCACGAACCGGCACAGCGAGAGAAGGCTATCTCAGTCCGTAAAGGCGGATCGCGTACTTACGAGGAAACCAGCACTCTCTTTCTTGGAAGTACAACAAGAGAAGAGAGAGTGAGGTATGGCACGTGGAGGGACTACCCTTCGGGGCGACGCTGTGAGATTGGGTGTGGTGTATACAATGACCACTGGGGGACAATGGTGGGGAGGGCTTTGTGAACTTCTGCTCCTCCTCGTCGTACCACTGTGACACACACACAGAGAGAGAGAGAGACAGAGAGACCTTCCCGTTCTGATGGGGTATACGTCGTCAGCAACCAGAAGTGGTGGTGGTGGTGGTTCCTGCTCCCACCTTCTTCGGTGCGTGACCCTACGCGTGTGTTTGCCACGCAAAAATGAAGAACAGAGACTCCCTCAAGAACGAGAGCCACAACAGCGACAATGATAGTTGCTACACACGCAGGGAAAAGGGGAGTAGAAACTCAGAGGGAAAGTAGTGGAGAAAAGGTCTGAAAACAAAAAGAAGAAAGTACGGGTAGGTGGGAGGGAGGGAAAGGTAGAGGAAGAAGAGAGGAGGGTTAGATAACGGAGGAAGGAGAGAGTGAGTGAGTGAGTGAGTGAGAGAGAAGGTAGGAGAGGGGAAGTCGCGGTACCACAACGCACCGCGAAGTGCTGTGAAGGAGACGCCTATCTCCTTTAACCAAAAAAAAAAGGAGAAAGAAATCCAAAGTGAGGTGTGCGAAGCAAGAACCCAAAGTGTGGGATACACAATCTGGTGATGTGCTAGGAAGCGGGTAGGGGTACGCAAAGCAATGGCACGGTTGCCAGACATCATGGGAGAGACGGGAAGATGAGGTGAGGTGAGGTGAGGAGGAGGAGGAGTGAGGAACAGATTCGTGATAGGGAACAAGGTCCCCCCCCCGCGAGCATCGATGCATATGGTGACAAGAGACGTCGATTTCCACTTCTCAAGGCAGGAAATGCTGCTTTATAGTGCGATTCACTCGGTCAATGAGTAAGGGGTGTGTGGTCACCAGGATCAAAAGAGGCTTTAGAAGGAGAGGGAGGGAGGAGAAAAACAATAGTAATGACGCACACAAGTCATATTTCTTCCTCGTCCCCTAAACCCGTCACAGACACACAGTAGAGAGAGGGAGCTCCATTGGTGGTGTGTGAGAGAGATGGGGATGGGGATGAAGAAGGAAAGGGTAGACAGCAAGGAACCAAAGAGGAGGAGGGGAAAACGAGAGGAGAGACGGAAGAAGAGCAGGTGCAAAACGCAGGCCACAACGGTCAGTTCATTGTTTAATGAATATCCAGCACACCAAGGAGGAGGGGAGGGGGGGGGACCACTGCCCGACGCCAACAAGGATACCCTCGCCGGTGACGAAGCGGACGAGGCAGAGCTGTCAACAGCGTGACAGCCTCCATGACGCCCACACACAGGCACCCCCCCCCCCACTTCCTATACAATATACTCGTTCTCACAGCTTCTCACCGGCGCCTTCGTCCTCGACGTTGCCCTCGCGCTCGCCGGCTTTCAACGTGCCGATCAAAAACCTGTCTAGCATCTGCTGTGCCGACTCCGAGTGCCAGTGATCCGTGTAGAAGAGGTGGGTGCCGTCCTTGCCAGCACCGGAGAGCATGACGTAGCCGCCCGGATGGTCAAACAGGATAAAGTCCTCGTCAAAGTGGTACACCTTGCCACGGATAATTGTCCAGTAGTCGTTCGCCTTGTTGTGCTGGGCGATCTGCTCACGAGTATACTCGGGCAGCGAGGGTTTGTCCGACATGGTCGTGTGTGCGTGTATGAGGGAGAAGACGATCTACTGGAAGAGTGTACTGAACCTAGAACTACAGCAGGACAAAGGGGGGGGGGTTGTCGTCTGACGCACACAGCCGGTTGTGGGCACTGTGAAGGGGAACTGAAGCAGATGCTGAGAAGCACAAATAGAGAGGAGGTAAGGGAGGGTGGGGGGAGGATTGACGGAATCCATAGAGCAAACTCATCGGGCAGATGCCCTCGCCTCGTGCCTAGCGAGGAGAACACGCTCTCTGCACCGTGATCACGGTCGGAGGGGGTGTCGCTGGGGCATACTACATATCTTACCATTCAGGTCGATAGACGGCTTACGGCGGGCACCACGGAGCGCACGCACGGCATTTAACAATAACAACAACGGGTGTAGGAGAGGGAGGGGAGGAGGGGAGGAGGGGAGAGAGGGAGTTGGAATGTGCATCTGCTTCTATGTGCTTGCCTGTCATCATCGCTGCTAAAAGGCACTTTGGCATTCCTTTCTTCTGTTTGGTTTCCTCCGTCCTCTTCGGTTCTGCGTGCGCCTCGCTCTGCGCTACTACCTAGTCCCTCTGTTTGGCCTCGATTTCGTCAATGGTACGGAGGAGGTGCTTGGCGCGGTACTCCCCCTTGGCGACCTGCTGCTTGAGTCGCTGATTCTCCTCCTTCAAGGCGTCGCGCTGTGCCCTAATGGCCTCGCACTCATCGCGATCCTCTATCATCAGCTTCAGCAGCTCGCGCAGACGCGCCTCGAGAGCAGCGTTGCCGTCGCTGCTGTTGCCGGCACCGGCGGTGGCTACCTGCTTCTTCAGGTCAGCCAGGGCATGCTCCATCGTGGCAGCACGGCGTTCGAGCTCCTCAACGGTCTGCGCGTTCTCCGCGGGCATGCTCGTCGATGTTGGTCGGAACGAGAGAAGCTGGGCGGTAGCGAAAGGGGCGAACAACGACGGCGCCTTAGCGATGGGGCACGTGGCGAGGAAACGGAGCAGCTTGGAAGAGGGAGTGTGTGGTGACTGTGAGAGAGTACTCTGGAGGAAGTGAAGCAAGGAGCAGGGGCGGCGGAGTTGGCAGGAGGCAGGGAACGACACAGAGAGGGGCAGGAAGGAGGGAAAGGCTCCATTAGTCCTACACAGTCTGAGTTTCTCTCTTCTTCTCCTTGAAGGCGTCCACTATGCATAACTCGTTTTTTGAAGATTGCAAGAGGGCGGTGCGGGTGCGAGAAGGGACGAGCCAACGGGAGTTGAGCAAAAGGTGAACAGGTAACAGGGAGGTAAAAACGGTACTACGAGAAAGGAGAAACAACACACGCGAGAGACGGCGCAGAGTGAGTCGTTGAGTGGCGATACGCTGCCCCCTGTCCGACACACACACACACGCGCAAAAGAAGCCACCACCACACGGGCCTGTCACTTGGCTTGCGAGTGAGCGAGTAGACGCGCCTCCTCAACAATGCCGCGCAGCTCTGCTTGCGAGAGCTGCTCAAAGGGTTTGTTCTGACGGACCAGCAGTTCGTAGATGGTGGCCTTGACAGCGCCGTTCGCCGACTGACCATCCGACGACGGCGCGGTGGTGGTGCCCGTGGTAGCAGCGGTAGCGGCTGTCGTCGTCGCCGGAGGTGGGAGAGAAGGGGGAGGTGGGGCACCTTCCGGCCGGCGTGGTGCGGTGGCGGGGTTGCCCACCCAGTCAAAGAGCTTGTCCATCAGGTTGGGACCATGGGGCTCCTCTGACGCCTGGGCTACCATGGGCTCCACTGCTCTCGGCCGCATGCGCACGCTGGAGGCCTGGCGGACAGACGGCAGTAGATCCTCCTCGCGCATCACCGGAACAGAAACCAGAGTGCCTCGCGAGACGGTTCCTGTTGGGGCGAGCGTGCCCAGCGACGACTTCTTCGCGGTAATCACCTTTGCGGTTTCCTTCGCCTGCGGGTGTGGGTTGTTGGTCGGGGCATGTGCGGAAGTGCCAGCGGCGGCGGCTGGAGAAGCAGAAACGGTTGGCATGCCCTGCGCTGTCTGGCGCGTCGCCTCCCCGGTCAGTCTCCCATCGTCGCTGCAGTTGAGCCAAAAGTCAACAGCAGAGATCATGTTGGCAAGGCAGTAGCTCTCCTCCAGCGACCGCAGATGCTCGGCACGGAAGCGGTCAATGTACTGGATGTTCTGGTAGTAGTTGTACGGCTGCGCACGCAGCACGAGCAGCATGAAGCACGGGAGGAACTCATCAGCGCCAAAGGCCACCACGGGGCGATGGGAGGCTGCGTTCGCCGCCGTTGCCTTCGCCGCCTTGTCCGCCTTGTCCGCGCCGTGCGGCAACGGTGGAAGGTGATCTCTGTCGTTCGCCGTTGTTGCGTACGTGGTGTGTGTGCCCTCACCGTCGCCCGCGGCCTCTGTGTAAGTAGGCGGCGCCCCCGCCGCCCTCGCGCTAGACTGTGCCTTGGCCCGTTGCCGCGCAGCGAGGATGTCGCCCACGGCAAGGCTGAGCAGCTCACTCGCCCGCATGCCGCAGCGCAGTTTCTCGCGAGGAGACTTAAAGAAGTTCATGCCGTCCAGCTCAAACATGGCCTGCCCCCACACGTGATGCTTCTCCACCTCCGCCAGAGCATCCAGCTGCGAGGCCGTCAGCCGCTCCGCACGGCGAAGCTTGTCCTGCAGCAGGTTGTTCATGAGGCGGTCGTGCTCGTCCACATTAAAGAAGAGGAAGTACAGCTTCGTCGTGACGTACTTCTCGACCCCTTCGTTCAGCACAGTACGGCGCTTCTCGTTGTCGCGCACGGTAGGGATGCGGTCCATCTCCTCCTGCAGGGCCGAGATCAGGATGGAGAAGGAGCGGTTGTCCTTGAAGCCCTTCCCACGCATCTGTGCCGCCGTCACAAAGTCGGAGACCAACTTCACCAGTGGGAAGCACGCCTTGGTTTCCATCAGCCGCTCAAACTCGGCGTACTGAATGTCATTGTCCGCGGCGACCACGCGCCGATAGTCCTTGATGCTCTCCTTGCTGTACTGGTGGTTCAGCAGGTTTGCGTGCTGGTGCCTCTGCGCTGGGGATGGCGACGCCAACGCCGTGCCTACCGGAATAGTGAGAGAGGAGGTCCCTGACGCTGACACGGCGGGGGCGGTAACGGGCGGTAAAGGTGCCGACGGCACAGCAGCAGAGGAGGCTACAGCGGCATCTGCCGTCGCCGTCGCTGCTGCGGGACGGGTGTACAGGAAAGAGTGCTCATGTTGCTGCTGCTGTTGCTGCTGCTGTTGTTGCTGTTGCTGCTGCTGCGCGCGTTCGCGTCGGTTGGACTTGGTCACGTACGGCGTTAGATCCTCTTCCACCACAATGTCGTCATCCTCGCCGGCAGCAAAATTGGCAATATCGATGCTCAGGCCGTTAAACCGTGTCGACACATGGCCTGCGAGGGGCGGGGTCGGGATTGACTTCCCGCTGGGCGTGGCCTGCGGCGACGATACTCCATCGGTCTTTGCGGTATGCGACTGCTTCGCAGTGGGTGTAGTAGTGGTGGAGGAGGAACCCACAGCGCTCCTGTTGAAGTTCACAATCCTGTCCAGCTGGTGAAGCATCTGCTGCAGCTCCTGGGGGTCCATGAGGATGCTGTCGATGAGGTAGGCCTGGAGGGTGGCGGGGTGGTAGGGAGGCAACGCGCTCAGCCCGCGAGGGGGTACCCACACCTGCGGTGTCCAGTCCGCCGACGAGCGGTTCACGTGACCCGCTGGCGTGGCAGGTGCGCTCTTGCCGTCCTTGGTGGCGAGGGGCTCAATGTCGGCCACAACCGATGGGTTGCCCAGCCGCCCAAATCGCTTTACGGAGTCGAGCGTCTCGGAGAACTCGCCCCGGTCGCCGTGCGCGGTGGTGAAACGGCAGTTGCCAGAGTTGTCAAAGTGGATGAGGTGGTATTTGAGAAAATTCTCAAGCACCTGCCGGATGCGCTGCAACTCCGCGCTCGTCACGTTCCTCAACCGCTCTTTCAGCTCTGCATTGCCGGGGTCGGTGGAGCAGCTGTCGGCCAGGCCTTTGGTGCCATCAGAGGGCTGGATGCTGCCGCCCCACAGCGCCGCGTCCTCGCTCTCGCTGTACGGTGGTGGTGGCGTCGCCGCGCCGCACCGCAACCCATCCCCGTTGGTGCCAAGCTTCAAATACGGCGAGAGCGCGTAGACCCGCAGCGCGATCTCGCGCGGCACAAGGAGGGCCTCGAAGGGTCCGCGCTCCTTCGTATCGTACAGGATGCCGTCCGGGCGGATCGCCTGCAGAAGTGCGTTGTTGAGGCGCTCGTAGTGCGCGATGGAGTCACGCGTCGCAACGGATGCCATTCCGCTTCCCACTGGCGAAAGGGGGGAAGGGGGGAGAGAGAAGAGATGTAACCAGCGAATGAGGCACAAAGAGTCCCAAAGGGAGGGGGGGGGGAAAGAAAAGTCTTGGCGGCCTGAAGAAAAGATTGCCACTGCAACAGCAAAGAAGATGAGGGGGCGCGAGTTTGGCGTGCGCGCGTCGCGTGCCTTGTCCCGACGGGTAAAGTGATGGCGCAAGCGAACGACGCAAAAGGAGCGGAGGAGGGAGGAGCGAGGGGGGAATCCTTCGTTTGTTTCGTGTGAAGCTGGTCGTGGTGGTGGTGGGAGGGAGGGAGGAATGGATGAAGGAGGGGAGGGTTCCATGGTGGGTGTGTGTGTGGTCTCACGCGATTCTCATGTAGCAGAGGGGACAAGGAAGAGGGAAGAGGAGGAGGGGAGGGGGGAGGGGGGGAAGGAGCCAACGCCACGGCCAACCGCAGTGGATCCTTTCCAACTCCTGTACCTCCGTTTCTCTTCTTCAAATCGTGTACCCGTTACTCTTCGTTGTTGCGATGCTTTCTTGGCTGCGGTGACGATGCGTTGATGTAGGGCGGTTAATACGGTTAATGCGGTTAATGTGGTTAGTGAGGGAAAGAGACGGAAACACACCACCACAGAGAGAAGAAGAGGGGTGAGGGATGAAAGCAGACACCAGGGAAGTGAAGGTGATTTGGCGCTGGAGGTGGGGGTGGAGGGGAGGGGAAGGACCGCTTTCGCTCTCCCATCCATGTCCAAACTTTTCTGCCGCCAAGTGCTCGTATCTCACTCTCCCTCCCTCGTCGCCATCCTCTCCTGTTTCCCTCCACTGAGGGCACACCTGTGTGTGTGTGTGTGTGTGCAACAGCCGCTACTCGCCGTCAATAGCGGCAGCCTTGGCGGCGGGAGCGGGGGCCACCTTCTTGGCTACACCATTTGCCCAGTGGGCCGTCAGCTCGATGCGGAACTCGGCTGACTGCACATTAAAGAGACGTAGCAGCTGAGCGGCCTCGGCGGAGAGAGTGTCCCCCACGTCGCAGACGGTGGTGTCCTGCAGTAGCACAATGACGCCCTTGTCCAGCTTGATGGGGAGGCCCAGCTTGGACAGGTGCGGGAACATGCTGTGCGGGAACTGCGGCAGCTCGCCGGCCTTGAGCACGAGCCTCTCTGTCGCCGTCTGCCCCGTGCGCGCGTACACCTGTGCGCCGAGGGACTGGAAGTACTCCTTCACCTCCTTTTTGCTCAGGTTCGTGAGCAGCAGGCCGCACAGCCCCGTCATGAAGGGTGTCAGCTTATGCAAGTTCTTCTTTTGCTCGCTCTCCTCGTCGCGGCCGAGGGCGACCATCATGAGCTTGTTGTTGCCTAGGAAGATGCGGGAGTCCTCCTTGCGCTCCTCGCGTACCTGCTGCATAATGCTCGTGCGGTTGTTGTGCAGGGTGAAGGTGTACACATCCGTGTACTCGTCCAGCGCCTCGCGAATGCGATCAATGAGCTTGTCCTTATGCTCGCGAGTCTTGGCCTGGGTCTTGGTCAGCGAGACCACCTTGGCGCGCTTTGACTTGGGCATCGTGACAGTTGCAATAGGAACCTTCGACTGCGTGTATCTGTGTCTGGGAAGCGGAGGGGAGGGGGGGGGGAAGAAGAACTTTCTCAAGCGATAAGATCCTATTCCCAAGTAACGTCAAACACGCAGCACTTTGTTAGGTGACAGTGGGCTTTGCGTGAAGGAGCCAGAAGAGGGAAGGAGGGAAGGAGAGAGAGGGGGTTGCGATCGCCAGTGCCAACCATCACGTGGGAGAGGAGCTCTCTCTCTCGCTATCATCGGCAATAGGAGGAGGGGGGGGGGGGCGGGAGCAACCTCAACAACGGCATCGGGCCGGCAATACCTCTCTACGCTTGATATGCCCTTCCTGAAGGGGGAAGAAGATCACATGTCGGACAGGATGGAGTACGGTAGAGGAAAGGAGGTAGCGAACAGTGGGACAGGTGGTGGAGAGGGGGAAGTGAAGAGATAAAGCAGAGAGAGAGAGAGAGAGCCACGGGGAGGGAAGTCTCAGTCCCAGCCGCCCAACGCGGCTTCCCCAAAGGTGTAGATGTGCTCGGTGGTGGAGAAGCCGTCGCGCTCCGGCCAAAGGTGGGCACCACCAACGACACGGACAAGCTCAACGGTTGCGTTGCGCGTTGGGGAGGTGTCGGTGGTGGAGACCGACCCAGCCGTTGGCGCTACCGAGCAGCCGCTGTAGATGGTGTTCACAAAGAACTCCGTGTCGATGGTGGAGGTGGCGTCGCTGGCGTTGCATCCGTTTCGTGCCACCCACGCGTCGACGTTGTCCGGCACTGATGGGAAGCCGAGGAACGAGCTGCCACCCCAGGGCACCATGTTGTCGGCATCACCGTGGATCATCAGCACGGAGGGACGGGATTGAGCAGTGTTGTTGACTTGGATGTCTGCGGTGCATTTGGCGAGGCCCTCCGCCCCGCCCGGTCGTGGCTCTGTGATGCCGCCAACGGAGGCGACCGCGCGGAAGAGGGTGGGGGCACGGCAGGCCAGGACCTCCGCCAGCATCGCACCGTTGCTGAAGCCCACCGTTAGAATCTTCTCTTCGTTTATGCACAGCTGCGCGTTGTTCCCTGTCGCGTGGCGATGGTGGCCCGCCTCCGGGTACTCGATCGCGTTGAGGGCTTGCAGCACGAAGGCAAGCTCATCAGGCTTCTCTCCAGTGAACCCACAGCACATGCCCGCGTT
The DNA here is from genome assembly GCA_030849825.1 of Herpetomonas tarakana. Lineage (NCBI taxonomy): Eukaryota > Euglenozoa > Kinetoplastea > Trypanosomatida > Trypanosomatidae > Herpetomonas > Herpetomonas tarakana. The sequence goes on from JASAOB010002865.1 coordinate 63,289, forward strand.
GAAGGCTGTGCCGAGCCAGCCCAAGGTGCCGCAGAGCGACACAATAATCGAGCCGTCCGCGTCGGCGTGCTCCATGAAGCCGGTATTCTGCACAAACCGCTCGCAGTTGTCGTTGAGTCCGTGGATGAGGATGATCACGGGCGCGGGAGTGTACGTCGCGTTGCCCTCGCCGGTGCCACGTTTGCTCGTGTACGAGGCAGGCACAAACACAGCAAAGGTCCTGTCGCCGTCGTTGGTGGCCACCGTCACCACGGTAGTCTTCCCCACAGGGATCGTCGGGGCACCTTCGCACTTTCGCCCTGAGCCGCGGAGCTCGCTCGGGACGGCGAGGCGCTTCTTGAGAAGTTCATCCCCGGAGAGCCTCGCATCCGGGTTCACCACACGGTACTCACCACGCAGTCCGTTCGCTCGTCGAACGAATCCCTCCAGAAACAATTTGTACGGTGCCTCGACGCCATACACGCGGGCGGCTGCGGTGGCGTACGGGCTGTCAAGTATGCCAACCTGATTCGAGACCAGGAGAGCAAGGAGGATCGCCAGCACAACAAACACAAAGATAACGTAATGGAGCCACGCCTTCATCGTCGATGACGAGCAAATCGAAGTAGGGGAGAGGGGGGGGGGAGAGGAAGAAAGAAGAAGAAAAGGAAAGCCTAAAGGCAGTCCGAATGTGTGTTTTCTGATGTGTTGTTGCTATTCTCTGGCGGTTCCGACGGTATGCCAGCAACGATGAATCCGTGATCCACTGATCACCAGGAAGAGAGAGAGGGACACCGGGAGGACGGGGGAAGGAATCGAAGGTGAGAGCAAGCATCGGTACATCATATCGTCTTCCGAAGTAATCGGTGCTCCTCCTTTCTCTTTGTTGCGCGCGAATGGGCAGTCGTTGAGAGAGAGGGAAGGGGGAGAAGGGAAAACGGAAGGCATGAAAAAACCTTACGGGGGGTGATAGGAGAGAGAGAAGAGGATAAAGCACTTGGCGAGCGGGGAACGAGAGAGAAGAAAACACACGACACAGAGAGAGGGAGAGAGGGAAAGAGAGAGGAAGCGCTGTTCATGTGAGGTGGTTTCCCACAAGAACAACGCTCCACCACCACCACCACTACTATCTCCCTTCTGTGGTGCCCGACACGCTCCCTCCTTTTGGATACCGCCGCAGTTCATTATCCCGTCCGCCGCCCCATTGGCGAAGTGGGAAGAGTGCTAGCAATAATAATAGCTGTATATAGAGGGAGAACTGAGGAGGAAAATGCACAGAAGAGCGAAGAGAGACGGAAGTCGTTCGGTGGCATCACGCGCCAGAGAGTGGGGAGGGGGAAGAGGGGGAAGGGTGTTGTGGTGGAGAGACAGGAGGAGGGAGGAACAAGGGGGAGCTCTCGCACGTAAGCGAACGAAAACCCACTCCTCACCCCCTCCCTCGGGCCTCAATCACACAACACGAAAACGAAGAAACGAAACAGAGGAAGGGAGAAGCAGGTGGGCGTGAGCAGGTTTTTTTTTTTGCGCAGATAGAGGGGAAATGCAATTGTGGAGGTGTTAGTCACGAGTTGTCCTTTTCTTAGGGACGAGAGAGGGATGCTGTAGAAGTGTGGGGTGTGTGTGTGTGGGGGGGGGGGGAGGGGAGGGAAGGGACGGACACACCAGTCAAGGAATGCGAGAGCGAGAGGAAGTGAGGGGGAGAATAGCCTAGCGCCAGAACTGAGAGAGGAGAATGAAGAGGGGGAGGGGGAGGGGTGCAGAGCTTCCCCGCGCGTGCCCCTGTTCGGGGGCCGGGACACGGTACGCGTCCTTTCGGCTGACTCGAGAGCCCGACCAGCCCTCCCGGCGGCTCCTTTCCCTCACAAACGTCCATGTCCGGCCAGCCAGCTGTTCTTCTAGGAGCCATGAAGACCGGACAGGACACAGGGGAAGGAAAGAGAAGGAGAGAGCGGCGCGCAGGGTAAGGGGTCTAGAGGGCAATCGTGGTGTCACAGTGCGCGCGTAGAGAGCAAGGCAGCAGTATCAGGCAGCTTTTAACTGGGAACGGTGACGGGGTGAGGGGGGGGGGGGAGGGGAGGGAAAGAAGTGGGCAATAGATGAGGAAGAGAACGGGTCCCGCGATAAAGGCGGGGGCCTCGTGGTGGTGTTACTTAGCACCCCCTCCCGCGCTTCCTCTTCCCCCATTTGACGTGTGTCTGTCAGAGGGAGCCCAAAGGGCTGTGCGCGCACAGCGTCAGCAGGCAAACACAGAGGGGGAGCAGAAGAACGGAAAGTACAGCAGCACACAGAGAGAAGAGAGAATGTCAGGGGGGGCTTGTGCCACCCTCCACTCATATGGGCTGCTACTGCCAACACGTTTGAGGGAGGATGCGGCGGGGGTGGTGGTGAGTCCACCGCAGCGCGGGAGGGAGAGGGGAGGGGGAGGGGGGGGGGGAGACACAGAGCAAAGACACACACACACACACACACGTAACACTGGTCAAACAAGGGAGGGGGAGGGGCCAGTAGGAAACTAAACAAGGCAGAGAGAAGGGGACAAGGGAGAGGGGAGTATGTATGGTAAATGGAGCAGAAGGCTCTCTACTAATATAGCAGTAATATGAGACAGACCAACCCGTAGCGAACAGATGAGGCGCACGCGATTGGTGACAGAGCCAGACGGGAGGAGGGTAAGAAAGGTGCGAGAGAGAGAGGGAGAAATAAGGACAATGTGCGTTGTACCTTCTTCTGTTGTTTTTTTCCCGCAGGGCAGAAATGAAAGAGATAAGAAGGAAAGTGGTGGATGTATATATATGTATAGTGAGACAGAGAGAGGGAGAGGAAAGAGCGTGGTGCGCGTCTCGTAGAGAGGATCGCAACTTGTAGCGGCGAGGTATGCATCCCTCGGTTGTCATGACCTTCCATTTATCTCTCTCTTCTTCAGTAGAGAGTGCAGGGGGGGGGGGCGGGGGTGACGACGTGTATATGCCCGCACGGGTCGCTCTACCGGCCCGGTACCAGGATGGGGGTGGGACGCAGGCTTTCAAGGCTCTTCGCACGCCGCGGGGGTCGGTTGGAGCGAATGCGCACGCGCTGTTTAGTCTCCCCGTCCACTCTGTCGTACATGTAGTAGCCCTGGTACTCGGGGATGCACGTTGGCGGTGGGGTGCGGGAGAGCGCGGAGCGGCGCATGGAGGCGGCCGCCACGCCGGAAGACGACAAAGTGGCAATGCCAGCGGGTGCGCTTCGGCTGCTGACACTGCCGCGCGGGCCGAGGCTATTGGTCCCGCTCGTTGGAACGCTGGTAAGGGTCATTGGCGACGAGTCGGACGCCTGGTTGGCGTCGACACACGGGGTCGTAACGTGGGAGCTCTTCTCTTCCCCGTTCTCCTCGCAGTCATAAAACGTGAAGTCGTCGATGACGACGGTGTAGGAGCTGACGAGACTGCACGCATCGTCGCCGGTCGCCGCGGCGGGCAGAGGGGCGTTGCCGTCCTCGTCGTCGCTGGCAGCTGCCGCTTTCTTTGCATTCCATTTGCGAAGGAAAGAGAAGCCACCGCTGCCGCGCGCCGTCGCCGGGGCGGTGTTGTTGCCTCGACGACCACCACCGCTGCCGCTGCCGCTGGGGAAGGGGTAGTTCTCGAGCTCCCGCAGACGCCGCTGGCGCAGATCGGACTTGTGCTGCTCCGTGACCGTCAGCGGGACGGAAGAGCTGCGCCGCACATTGCCAGCCCTCCGCCCGGCGCCAGCTTTGTCCTCTTCGCGTTTCGTGGCCTGGCGGCCGCGGGATTCACTAGAGGCCGGCACGCCGCTGTGGTGCTTGGTCCGCTGCTCCTTCACCTTGTTGCTCTTACTGCAAAGGAGGGTCATGTCTGTGTCCTCTCGTCCTTCACGAGTCGAAGCCCTGCTGTTTCTGCCTGCCGCTCGACGACTCAAGGGAGCCGTCAGAGAAGTGAGAGTTTAGTGCTCTGGCGGGACGATGACTGGGACACGATGACACTCTGTGCTGCTCCGTGCTATCTCTCGGGAGTCACCTATCGCAAAAATGGCGTTTCTTCCTCGGGATGCTTCCCCAACGCCGTTTACTTGAGGGGGGGGGGGGGCAGTACGAGGAAGAAGGGAAGAGTCCAGGTCGATGGAGCAAGCGAGAGAAGCGGGGAGGGGGGAGAAGGGCAACAAGAGAGAGAGAGAGAGAGAGCAAAGGATATACAGAAATCCTTGTTTACAGATAAAGGAAGGGATGGTAGTTCCTTGTGTGTGTATTTTGATGATAATAGAACTAAGAGAGGAGAAAAGAGGGAAAAGGTAAGCTAGGAGACCACAAAGCGGAGAAGGGACTTGGAGCAGCAGGGATGAGAAAGAGAGAGAGGGGAAGGTGTGGCATTGGTAGTTGTCGCTGTCGTCACAATGGGCACGGGGACAATGGAAAGGAACAGGTGCACCCCGGCGACCACCGTTATTCTCGCCGTTCTTCCACTGTCATCGCTGCCATTGACAGGATCATGGGCATATCTTTACTTATGAGACCACAACGGGTTCCGTACGTCCACTCGAAAAGGGAGAAAGTGGATAGCCACCAAATGCAGATATGGCGCACTCGTTTGCTTGTGCGTGTGCGTGTGCGTGTGTGTGTGTGTGTGTGTGTGTGTGTGTGTCTGACTGTGTGCGCTCCTTCGGAGGGAAAGAGGGGGTGAGGGACTATTCACTGGCCAGCGCACGCTTCATCTTGCGCAGCGCGACAGCACGGTGCGACACCAGATTCTTCTCGTCGTGGCTCAGCTCGGCGTAGGTGCGGGTGAATGCGCGATCGTCGACCTGGAAGCCCAGCGCTGCCGATGGCTCCGGGAAGCGGCCCGTTGCCGGATCCTTGCCGTACGCCTCCAGCGCGGCCTTGTTGTCCCCGTAGTTGGCGGTGTTCACCAGCGGCGCGAATGCGGAGTCCCAGCCGAACCCGCTGTCCCCGCGCGGTGCTAGCACGAGGCAGCCAGGGCTGTTCCCAATAAACTGCTCCGTCTTCACCACATAGGTGCAGGTGGCACCTACCACCTGTAGGACATGCGCGCGGGCGAGGGTGAAGATCGAGGTCGCGGTGGCCCGACGGACGCCCAGCCTCGCAGCAGCGCTGTCATTCGCGTCGCTCTCGGCAGACGCATGGGGGGCAAACCCTTTCACCATGTTCACCAGGTTGCCAGGGCCAAGAGCCTTCAGGAAGAACTTGATGTACGGCCCCGGCATGTCACCGAGCGCCGCAAAAGAGAGCGAGGTGTCATCGACGAGGACGTCCTTGAACGGAGCGGGGGCCCCGCCCTCCCCCGTGCAAGGCACGCTGAAGGTCAGTTGGAAGCTCTCGCAGTTGCCCTCCCCCACGCTGGAGCGTGTGGCAGCGTCGGCGCTGATGTTGTTCACCACACGGAACGCCTCTAGCGCCTTCACTTGGCTGATCTGCTCCGCGACATCACTTTGCAGCTCGTCCAGGTCAATCTTGACGGCCTCCAGGCGGTAGGGGAACGGCTTCTCGCCTGGGGCGGCCTCTGTCGTCGTCGGCTGCAAGGAGCTCGTCACCTCCTTCAGCTTGCCTGCGTTACCTGTCACGAAGTAAATGATGGGCTTCTCCATGCCACTCTTTCCCTTTCTCGCCGTGTGGTGTGTATTGAGAGGGTGAAGGAGAGGGGAGAAGGCAGATGAAGTACCGCGACAACGGGCCATGTGTGTCTGAGGAAAGAAAGTCAAACACAGACCGCGAGCACCGAGTCATTCTGCCAGATTTGTGTGTCACGGCCCTTCTTGGGGGGGGGGGGGGGTTCTCCTCCTTTTGCTAGCTTTAATCTGTCATTCTTCACACACACACACACACACAACCATCAAAGTCTCTGGCACGGGGGGGGGGGGGAAGGAGAGGGGAGAGGAGGTGCCCGGAGACAGCAAATCAATAGCCGCCGTCCCGCTGCATCCCCCAATCCCACCACCTCCCCCCGTGCATGTCGTCTTGACGGATTTTATGATGGTTGCAAATGCGCAAACTCCTTCGCCAACTTGGGGTACACATCCTCCAGCTCCTTCCCCAGCGCATCGTGCTTGGCACCAGCATTTGCGAGATCAGTGAGAAAGGCCCTCATGGACGCCTCCAGGGACTGGTCACGACGCAAGAAGTCGACGCGCTGGAGCTGCTTCTCCCGTCTGAGCAAGTCCACGACGCGATCGCCGCAGGTAGTGTAGAGCACATCGTAAATGCTCCTCCCCTCCGCGACTTGCCGCGAGTCCGCCGACGACGGCGCGGATGACAGCAGGTCAGGATCGGTTGCTGGTGGTGGGCTGGCGTTGTAGCGCAGTGATACGTACACGTGCACCAGCCGGCACACGTCCTGGAAGGAGAAGAACTCTAGCATGCACGCGACATGTACGGCCACCACGTCGAACAGCTTGTCGTAGCGGTAGCCCACACTTGCCAAGCTCTCCAGGATCAAGAGCAGCGGCTCCTTCTGGGCCACCCTTTCTCTCGAGATGCAGTCAATGATGCGGTCCGCCAGCTTGGCGAAAAGGCGCTGGTGCCAGATATTGTTCTTGGTGTAGCTGTAGAAGACCGATGCGATTTCGCTGAAGGTGCCGTACATGGCGAGGAGTTTCATTTTCGGCAGCACGGAGACGAAGAGCTTGTCGTCGTGATGGCCGGCAATGGTGACGGAGAAGAGGATGTGCGACAGCGTCGCGGCCGACAGCTTCTGCTGCTGCACCATTTTCACCGTCTCGCCACTCGCTAGCGAGAAGAACTCGTCGTAGAAGGAGGTTGAGGAAGCCGCAGACACGGTAGCCGGGCCGTCACTCCCTACGTCGCTCTCCGTCGTGGTCGATGTGCCGTCCCCGTTCTGCTGCTGCTGCTGCCTCTCTACCACGGCCGCCAGGGCAATCGCACGGACCATGTGGGAGAGACAGAGGGAGCTGTTGACGTGCAGTACCGCGCTAAGGCTCTCCTTTTTTAGCAGCCCGAAGAGGGGGTGGGGAAAGAGGAAAACGCGCGCCAAGGAGATGAGAAGCTCACTCACCAGATCGGAGTCGAGCTCCTGACTCGCGCTCGCACTGTCCCCGTCCGTGCCGTGCTCGGCGCGGCGGCGGAGACTGCCCAGATACGCGGCAATGCGGTCGCTCAGCGAGCTACACACGCTCCGCGAACGCGTTTGAAAAGGATCCTGTGAGGGTATGTAGAGGAAGCGCTCGTACGTTTCAAGTGATCCGTTCACGTGAATGCCGCCGCTGTCCTGATCCCCGTCGGGCACCAGCACATTCAAGGACGCGTGTGCCTGCTCCTTTGCATAGTCGCTGAACGACATGCGACTGATCGCCGACAAGAGCCCCACGTGTATCTGGAAGTGTGCCAAGCTCGGTTCCTGTGGTTCAGCAAGGAAGCTCTCCACAGCCGCTAGGTACAGTTCACCCATCTCCCTATCTAGCCACTGCATTCGCACCAAGGCCTGCTGCACAACCGTCATCTGTTCCAGCGTAAAGCCGCCGCTCGTGGCGTCGAGCGAGGCGAGCGACTTGGCAGCCTTTGCAAGGCATGCAAAGATGTCGCAGTCCCACACCCGCCTGAGCGAGTACACGGCGAGCAACCGTACCACGACATCCGGCGACAGAGGACGGCCAGAGGGGCAATCGTTCTCGGGGACGAGCGTTTTTCCAATCTCCGCAGTGATGATGGGCACCGCGTCCAGAAACGCGGTGTTGCTCCGAAGGTCAAGTGCCGCGAGCGCCGACAGCGCACTCGTAATGGCCCGCAGGTCGCTGGCGACGCTCTCCCCCGCGGCTACCGGGACGGGCGAGAGCTCCTTGCCTCCTGTTGCCGCGCCATCACACAGCTTCCCCTCGCTCCCAGGTCGGCGTGCAATAGCGGCGCACGCGTCGCGGAAAAGCTTTGCCAAACGCTCCGAGGCCGCCTCCGTAAACGCATCGTTCCGCACGCCGCAGGCGGCGAACGTCTGCAGCAGCTCCAGCACCTCCCACGAGGATAGCACGCTGATGCTGGCGCTAGCACCGCGCGGCTTGCTAGGGGGGCCGTGGCCGCGTGCCTGGTTGCCTCTCCGCTGCGGCGGCGGCTCCTGCGCTGAGGTGGCGCCGGTGTCGAAGTCATCGCCGGTGGCCTCGCCCCGCCCCGTCGCGCTTCCCTCTTCGCTCGGGGGGTTCACAAAGGCAGCCACATTCCCCGCGCAGGTGCGCAGGATGTCGTTGATGCCTTGGTGAGTCCGCGCGAGGCGAGCGGCCTGCTCCGGTCCCTGCTCTCTCCGCTCGGAGGCTTTGGAGAGTGCCACGGACAGAGCAGAGAGAAGACGGAGAAAGGATGCCTGCTCATGGCCGCTCCAGCGTGCCAGATTCGCCACAGCAGCGTCCATCATCGGTCCCAAGATGCTCGACACACTGGGCGTGTTAGCATTGCATGAAGACAGCAGCGAGGGGGGGAGCAGGGCGTCATGAGGGAAGAGGCACGCCAGTTGCGACACGTACACCTTGTTCTGACGACTGTATTGCTCAACGAGATGCTTCATCCACAGCTCCCGCAGCAGCTTCTGGTCCTTTGCAACCGGCGTGGCAGACAACAACGTGTCAACGCTTTGGGGAGAAATGGCATTCACGAGAATCGGATTCTCCTTTAGCTGGTTCAGCATTGCGTGAATGGCAGGCGCGACGGCTTCCCGATCGGCGTTGTACACGGCGTCCGACACGCTCGACCCGACGAGAAGCAGCCGCTTGAGCTGCCTCACTGCCTCGCTTACACTCGTCTCCTGTCCCGCCTTCTCGAGCGAAGCGATCACTTGCTGCACCGCGGCGCGATGCGTCACCTCCTCCTCTTCCTCCTTCCCCTCCTCGCCTAGCTGCGCCACTACGAAGGATGTCAAGTTCCTGTTGCCGTGGGAGTTCACCAGCCGCAACACCTCCCACAGGTCCAGTGAGCTGCAGGCATGCGCCGCAGCTACGTGTGGTAGCGGCTCTGCGCGCGAGGTCATCCCTTTCACGAGCCGTTTCGCCACGTCGTCGCACACGCCAGCGAGCTCCGCCTTCCACAGTCCCCCAAAGTGGAGGACAGCGCACAGGAGCGCTTTCTTTTCTTGGGGCCACAAAGGCGACAGCGAGTCCGTCGAGGGACTTGTCCACCGCGTCACGAGGCTACCCACAAGCTGGCGCCACTCTGCCGAGGTGAAGATCTGCTCCAGGCGACGACGCTCCGCGCTCACCACGTCCAACACGCCTGTCGGAGGACCGCGGGACTGAGAGTTGTTGCTACTTGCTCCCTGCGCGACGCTGTCACGCGGGAAGGAGGCGGGGGCAGACGTCCCTCCGGTTAACTCACAGAGGGCCAGCAGGATGCTCGTCAGCAGCTCCGGATGAAAGAAGCCCTTGCCATTGGTTGCGCTTAAGCGAGCACGCAGTCGCTGCGAGAGCTCCTGCGCCAAAGGCATCAGCTCCGCCCACCCAGCGAAGCCACGGATGCTGATCCCTTGCGAGGAGACGCAGTCCGCCCGGTTCGGTCGCACACTCTGCGCCAGCGCGGCCAGCACGGAGGAAAGATACGCGTCAAAGGTCGTGTCGCTCGTGGCGATGGATGAGCCCTGTCCGTCCTCCATGCTCTGCTCGAGAGCCCGCTGAATAGGGAGGCGCAGCAGCAACAGGATGTCCTCCATCTCGCGGGCCTCCAGATGGGTGCTGAGCGCCTGTGCACAGGTGACGTACTGGTGAAGCAAGACGGCGGCCGCACTCCTTTGCGACGCCTCCGACACGACCGTGCCCTCTCCTGTCGTTGAGCCGATGGTGGGGTTGTTTGTGCCCCCTTCCTCTTCCTGTAGAAGCAGAAGAGGAAGATGGGCACGAATGTCGCGCTCGAGCCACTCTGCGAGCTCGTTGGCAAGCGCCTCCTCGTGCTGGGGAAGACTCTCCCTGGGAAAGCAAGACAGCGCATGCAGCATCTGGAGCAGCGTTGCAACGGTGAACCCCTCTCCCTCGCCGGGCCGCAAGATGGAGAAGGAGAAGACGTAGAGCTGCCGTAGCAGGTGGCGCTGTTTATTGTCCAGGTCTTGCCGTAGCGCAGCGGGAACGGCCGATGCGTCAGTCTCCTTCATGTGCCGCATCTCTTGTCGTACTAACAGGCACAAGTCCTGCAGCTCCGCCACGGTCAGGATCGGACGGGTCACGGTGAGGTCTTGGAGGGGGAAGGAGGCTAGCCTTTCCAGCGAGCCCTGACCATCAGACTCGCCCCTCCCGTCGTGCTGTCGGCCCGCGCCAGCGGGAAACGACGAGCCACGTCCGTTGTTGGCATCGTTGTGCACCGATCCACCCCGTCCTGAGCGGGTGAAGCGGGACGACTGAAAGCGCCTGTGTGCGGTGAGGGCTGACGACAGGAGCAGAGCCGCAGGCCGAGGCCGAGCCCCTGCGACGGGGAGCGCAGACACGTCCGGGGGAGAGGAGAGCATTGGGCTGACTTGTGCGGCCGCTAGCCACCCCAAGGCACAGCGGCGCGCACGCATTCGCCGAGGAAAGGGGGGTGGAGGAGGGAGAGCTAGAGGAAAGGAGCAAGGAGCTGGTGAAACGAAAACAAAGGGAATCTGTGAGGAGTTGCTTAAAGGATTGCTCTGTAGGAAAATAGGAGGGGGAGGGGAGAGCATCACATGGACAGCGCACATGAAGCAGCAGGTAGCTGGCACGCGCCAACACTGACAGTCGCGTGGGCACGACGCGGACGGCTCCGCACGCTTCCACACACGTACAGCTTCAGAGAAGAAGAAGAAGAAGTGAATCTTTGTGTGCGTGAGAGACAGTATCACACGTGGCTTGCGGTACCGAGCAAATCGCAGAGAGAAGTGGTGACGGCAAAAGGGGAGACTACGCTCCTTCCGCCTTCTTCTTCCTTTTCTCTTCTTGGGGTACGACGATACGACGTCGCTCTACGGAATCCTCATTCACCGATGTGGCAGATACAATGCATGAAGGACGCGCCTGCGTCAGCTGAAGAGCCAGTTCGCCATCAGGAGAACAGCGGTGCTTCCCCACAGCAGCAGGATCAGCTGCCGTGTGGCGCTGAGGCCGTGGCTCGACTTCTCCGCCTTGTGCAGCTCGCCAAGGGCCTTGTCGTAGTTGTTCTTTGCCTGTGCCGTGTTCCTCACCAGCACAGAAAACAGCTCATTCTGCTCCACGACCTTTTCATTCATGAGCGAGGTCAGCTGGGACAGCTCCCGCACCGAGGCCTCGACAAGCTTCGCGTCGTTGGCGGAGGCCTCCTGCTGCTTGTGCAGAAGCGCCTGCTGCTGTCCCCAGAGATGGCTCTCCTCCTCCTCGGAGTAATGAAAGTGGGGAGCTTCCGGGAGCGGCTGCTGGAGCTCCGCGGCAGCAACGGTCACCCCTCGCGCCGGAGCGCCGCTCGCACCACTGCCCGTGGGACGTAGGAAGTCTGCCACACCGCCTGTCGTGGCCAAGAAGCCGCCAAGCCCCGCCGTGGTCGCGGTGCCGAGCGAAGACAAGGAAACAGGCACAGCGTGTTTCAGGAAGCCATCCATCTGCATCACGTTCCGCGCAACGCCAGACATGAGCCCAAAACCTGATCGACTGTTCACTCTCTCCTTCCCTGCCAGTACTCTGCCTGCGTCAGCCCCCTTGGCTGCCTCCACCCTCGTGCGACCTCCACCACCACCGCCACCAAGCACTACGTCCTCTGGCTCGCATGAAACGATGCCGCAGCGAGCGAAGCGGTACATGTCATTCTTGTACAGGGCTAGCTCTTCCTTGCACAGCGCGAGGCGCTCTCGCATGTCGACGTTCGCCTTCCTGGTGGCTGACAGAATGCCCTCCACGTGCTCGAGCAGCTGTGATGGTGGCAACTGAGGGGAGGAGGGGACACGGTCTCTCACAGACTTCTTGGCCTCTGTGGCACCCACCACCTCTGCTTTGGTTTGCTGCAGCGATGACGACAGTTCACGCAGCGTCGCGGACACACTTGTCAGCTCCGCCTCACAGAGCAGCAGCTGGCCCTCGAGACGCGCGGTCGAGAAAGGTGCGAAGCTGTCCAACGCAGCAAGGGTCTCCCTTATGCGGCGACGCGCGTTGCTCGAGGCCTGGCATTGGGCTTCTGTCGTGACGGATACGGCCTCGAGCAACGGGTGCATCACGGAGGGACCTAACGCGTGAGCTGGTGTGTCTGCTAGTCTCGTCGTCGTCTCCTGGCCGCCGAGCTGTTCGCTGCACAGATGGGCGAACACCCTCTGAAGCTCCTGGGTGTGATCGACTGCGGGCATCTCTCCCACTCCTTGAACTAATGCCCCAACAACACGAAGAAGAGTGGGAACGCCAACACCGGAGATAGAGTGAGAAGCACGAGTATGGAGAAAGTGAAGTGTGTTCTTGATAGTTCTTAAGGAGCGAATCGAGCAGCAGGAGACCAGGAATCATACCATACCCCCCCCCCCCCCCTGTGTTCCATTCACATTTCGCCTCATCGCTGTGTCAGGGGTCACAAAACTGCAGCTGTGAAATCCTTCTCTCTCTCCTTCTCTTGTTGTTGTCTGTATGGAGTCTATCTAAAGGGCCAACGAACGCGCGCATGCGCACACGCTGTGCAGAATCCATTCGTACATGTGGGGTGCGGAGCCCAAACACACACTGAGTACCGCTTCTTCGCTACTGCTGGTCGTGGGGGCATTCCGTCTGTTCCCTTCTCCTCTCCTCTCCTCTCTCGTTCACTCAGTAGTACTGGCTGTTGGCGCCTAGCGTGACATAGAAGTCCACCGTGTTGTTTCTTGCTAAGCGCCACACCATTCGTGCAGACGCAAGTGCCTCCACGCCCAGCAGGATCAACTGCACCACGCACACGGCGTACTCCAGGTCGTTCCGCGTGGGGATGTGGGTGTGCAAGACACAGACAATCACGAGCTGTGGGACCAGGCACAGCCCCATGTAGCCGCACAGATCCGGAAGAATCATCTTGGTGTTCGCAAAGTAGCCGAGGAAGAAGCGTACGGCCTCGACAGCAGTGAAGACAAGCATCAGGCACAGCATCCACGCACGCTGGCCAGTGTTAATCTCATCCCGTTGCCAGCGCAGGCCGAGAAAAATGAAGAAGATGGGGATAGAGAAGCAGAAGGAGTAGAAGAAATGGAGAGGGATCAGTGCACCGAGGACGGTGCTGGTGCGGTTCACCGTATGTCTATGGAAGGTCCGCACACGCATGTCTAAGCGCACTCACACACACACACACGTGCGGAGCACAGTGTGTGTTGGTTGTTATCTCTTGTGAGTCTATGGGAGCTGCCTTTGCTACAAGTGGTAGACGAGCGGAAAAGGAGAAGGATTGCAGAGTATAGTGATGGCGTGTAGCATGGAGTTCCTCCCTCTCCCGTACATTCCAATCGAACACCCGCCGTCCGAGAGCCCGTAGGAATGACTGTTCTTGTCTCTTTAGCTTCGCGGAGCATCAGCTCGACAAGACACTGTGTCTGTCTGTGTTTGTGGGGTGTGTACATGCCGCTGTCTATGTGTGCGTGTGCCAGTGGATCGGTGCAGGGAAGGAGGGGGGGGGCAGTACCAGACGAGGTTAACGTGAGAGAGCATGCGTTGACGGTCACAACAGAAAGTAGAGGTGAAGGAAGAATTATGGAGACACGATAAGCATACGGTACGAAAAGGGGGTTTTGTTATTGCTCAAGAGAAGTGGGGGGAAGTGTTCTCCAGCACTACTACTACTGCTCTGCCGAGACACCGTCCCATCCTGTGAGCATGTCGCACCACTTCAACTCTGCCTCCACCTGCTTCAGCCGCAGCATCCCCTGCTGCTTCACCAGGTCACAGCATCCGCGGAAGGTACCCAGGTTGTCGTGCGCCAGACGCATCCGCTGAAACAGGCCGGCGGTGTTCCCGCTCCGACGGGTGTGCGCAGAGGTCTTGCGGTAGCGCTGCACGTCGTCGTACTCGTCGTCGGGGAGCGGCAGTTCACCCTCCACAAGCGCAACGAGCACCTGCTGCCACTCGGGAATGAGGCAGAGGAAGTGGGAGAGGCGGACTTTGGTGGGCGAGATCTTTATGAGCTCGGGGCGGAGCGCGGCGGCCAGCACCGGCCGCGACTGCGAGATGGAGATGTCGCTCGCGAGTGCGGCATTTTGCCTGCGCCGCTCGCTCCGTTTCTGCTGCCAGTACATGCGCACCTTGGCCACGACAGTCTTCTCCGCCTCGCGCTGGCGCAGCTCCGCGGCGGAGGGACGCCCCGGGCCGCGGCGGACAGCCTTCGTCACCGGCATCGACCCTTGCAGAAAGAAGGCCTCGTCGGTGGCAAGGAGGCTGCGCGGGCGGGCAGCGACCGCGTCGCGCCGACGACCGGCGACGGCTTTATCGGCTGCCGCCACGCTTCGATCTTGCTCCGCCTTGCCGCCGCCACCGCCCTCGTCGTGCTCTGTGCCATCGCCATCCTTCATCTTCCCTAGATGCACCGCGAGCGAGGTGGCGGCGTAGGTCATGGGCAGACCGCTGAGAAGGGAGTGCAGGTCCATCTTCAGCGACTGGCTCTCCGCCTTCTCGGACAAGGCAGCAGAGCCCAGAGTGCGATTGATGTTGTACCCAAAGTGCTTGCGGCAGTACACAGAGCACCCCGTCCACGGCGTCAGCAGCACAGACGAGCTCGGCGTGTGAGCTGAGGCGTGTGACGCGGAGTGCTGCGACGGCTGCGGGGTACGCTTGCCACCACCCCGTGCGCTGCTGCCGAGAGCCCTGCTGTCCGCTGCAGTCGTTGTGCGGTCGACAGGCACAATCTTCTTCGATCCACGGTCTTCAGCGCCGCCGGAGTGACCGCTGCCGCCGGAGTTCCGCCCACTCCCCTCCTCAATCGTGAAACATTCCAGCGTGTGCTGCTCGGCGGCGCATGACGGGTGCATGGCGTCGTAGCAGCGGGGGTGCTGACACGGGACGGTGGGGTAGGTGGCGTGGTGGCAGTAGATGCAATGCGAAACCTGCTTGGGAATGCGTCGCGTCGACACGACGCAGGGCCGCAGCCCCATGTCCACGCTCGCGTTGGCGGCGCGGCTGCTATCGCTGTTCTCCCAGTAGTCCAAGGGGGGCCACGCCCCTCCCCCTTCCACGCCCTGCATGGACGAGGTGGGGCTGGGGACGCGGATGGCGAGCTCGGGGAACGCGAGAGCGCAGACCGCGTGGCAGAGCCCCGACTCACCCGACGGCGAGGACGGCGAGGACGGCGACACCACACCCGTTGCTGGTGCTACCGACACATCCTGTGCATCGAGTCCTCGTGAAGCACCTCTCGCTGCTGTCCGTGCGGACACAGGGGAGGAAGGAAACGCGCTGGTGGCTGTCTCGGCACTTGCCGTGGCCCCTGCATTCACCCCAGTGTCCATGTGCCCGTGTTGGTCTTTGGCACGGTACGGCAGCAGCACGCCGCCACCACGTCCGCAAACCAGGCACCGGGTGAACGCAGCGCGGCGTCGATGCTGGTGGCAGAGGTAGCAGCCATCGCACACCCAGCACTCTGGGTGCTTGGGCAAGACAGGGAGGTACCAGCAGTGGAGGTGTGCAATGACATCGCACTCGGAGCACTTGAGCCCTACCGACGCTGTGGCCTGCAACTCCGACAGCCGCGTCCGGTCCGTTGACGTGACGATGTGGACGGGCTTGGCGCAGACGGCGCACACAGTGGAGTTCAGCTTCTTGGCCTGTGTGATGAAGTTCCGAATACTCGGTGACAGTGAGGCCCCACCATGGCTGCCACTGCCACTGCCACCCCCTGTCGCCGCATGATGGTGGCTACTGCTGCTGCCGTTCCCGCCACCGCCGGCCTTCTCCAAAAGCGCAGAAGCGGAGAAGGTGGAGGACGGGTCCTCGCCGCCGAGGCCGCCCTTCGCCGTGTTCAGGAGGAATGACACATACGTCCACTCGAAAAAGGTAAAACTCTTCTGCAGCACCTCTGCCGAAACGTCCTGCTGCGCGCACCACTCGTAGTCGTCATCGTCGAGTATGTACTTGACGCGCGTCTCCGCATCCTTCGCAGTCTGTATCTGGTACGGTGTTGTGTCGCTGAGGCGGGACTGTGCCCATCCCTCGATGGTGGGCATGAAGTCCACCTCTGCCAGCAGCGGCGATGGCGTCACCTGGGATACAAAGTGCTCCGCGTCAACAGTGGGTGCCGTGGGTGCCTGATGGACGGCGCTCGCCCTGTCGCTAGCAACGCTGTCTCGGTCCTCGGACGTCTCCTTCTTCATCGCGCCGCGACGCCGGCCACCGCGCTTCGCCAGCACGGCCGGCGACTCCGAGCGCTGCCGCCGTCGCCCGCCACTCGCCGTGCTCGTTGGTGTGGTGGCTGTCGATGTCTCCTCCAGCTCCACTTTCGCGAGCCGCATCGCCGTGGTCCCCTCATCCTCCTCGCTCAACGGGTTTTTGCCCTCGATGATGTCGTAGGGTTTGCACTTTGCCGTAAAGGCTGCCGCGTTTGGCATTATGTCGACCGGGATGACCGTTTCGTAGCTGATCTTGCTGGAGATCACGTCGACGGTAGTACTCTTCCGCACGGGGGCGGCCTCCAGTGGTGGAGGGATGGAGAGGGGAGGGGGAAGGGGCGAGTTCCGGTCCTCGCCCGGCTTGCACCCCTCGCGCGACGCCGCCGCATCACCTCCTCCTCCCCGGCGTGACGGTGGTGGTGGCATGTCGTAACTGTCGAGTCCCTGTGCGTGAGAGCAGAGAACACTCTACACTGTTCCAAAGGAGTACTCTACGCAACACACACTGTACGATAGAAACAAATGGTAAGTCGCGTTCTCATAAAGAGAGAACGAACGCTAAGGGATAACAGCCACGGAGCTGAGACAGAGAAGGAGAAGAAAGGAAGCACCAAGAGATAGATAGACAGACAGCCTACACACGCAGGCAGTGTTACACCCCACGTCGATGCCACACGTTTCACCCGTGGTGTCCGACAAGTGTGGCTCTGTGGGATAGATAAGGAAAGGGAGAAGGGGTGGGAGGAGAAGAGAATGAGATGTGGTGGGATGACAGTTGCAGCATTCATTGCCTCTGACCGTCACACTGTGCACGTGCTCGCAGGTTGCAAACCGTCGACCTCCGTGACCGTTGGAGGGCGATGTGGACCAGATGTCGCACCTCCTAATAGGGGCTCGCTATCCGGCCATCTCCCCCTTCTCTCTCTCTCTTTCCCCAGATAGGCACGCATTCCATTACAGTGTTAATCGTAGTAGAGAGAGTTACTTCCTTTCATCACATTCTCGTCCCTGTATCCCTCCACCCACCCCTCTTCTCTCCATCGGGGGCATCAGCAGAAGGGGAGACGGGCTGCCTCTCTCTCTCCTTCCTGCGAGTGCACCGACACGGCGACAACGAGGAGCAGGGAAAAGAAGAAGGAGGGGAGGAGGCATTTCGATTGTCCCCCACTTACACGGCGTAGTTCACCACGCGACCGCGCTCACCAACAGACAAGATGGGAACCGTAGGAGCAATGACGAGGGACTGCACAAACTGATGCCGCACCGCCACCGCGGGAAATGCCGGAATCACGCGGCACTCTGGCAACTGCGCGAGACGAAACGCGGCCTTCTGGCCCTTGCTTGAGAACGCCAACAGCTCGTTCCCGTTGCTGTCCACCCCAAAGCTAACGTGGTCGATCGTGGTGGTCAGGTTCTTGAGCACCTTGGTTGGCTGCGCGCCAGCGCCAGCCACCGTCCCAGCAGCGAGCTTCTGTCGGTCGTAGACGGAGACGACGCCGCTCGCGCTGCCGATCGCGACGGAGGTGCTGTTCATCGCGAAGCTCGAGATCTGCAGCGCGCCATCGTCCACGAGCTCGTGGAGAAAGCGAGCGCTCTTCCGAATGTCGAACAGGGTCAGCTTGTTGCCGGAAGCGATCGTGAGCTGGTGCGAGCCAGTGAAGGCGATGTCGGTGACAGGGTTGTCCACCGAGAGTGACTGCACCACGGAGCCCGAGGCGATGGAGCCAAGGCGCACCGTGGAGCCACTTGCCACCGCGACCAGGCCCGGCGTGGCAAGAGGACCCTGTCCTGGTCGATGCTCGCCAGTGGCTACGCACTTGGTGATAAAGAAGTCCTTCTTGCTGTTGTCGCGGCGGCCGTTGCGGTAGATGGAGGTGTCGCGACTATCCAGAAACTTCAGCGGCGTCACCTGCTCCGTGCGGAGAGACACCATTAGCGGCATGTACGCCTCGTGCGTGGTGACCAGGACGTCCTCGCTGCCCAGCAGCGCCGTCTGCTCGATGCGCTTGACCACGTCAACCTTCGCCAGCTGCTCGACGAACTTGCCGGCGGCGTGAAACGTGTAGAGATGGTGGCTGCCACCGACAACGCAGACCTGCCCGTTGTTCTGCCAGTTCACCGTGCGCGCGGCATCGCGGGGGAGGGGTAGCGTGGACAGGATGCTTGGAGGAGCCATGTGCTGGCGGTCGTGCCTAGAGGACAGTAGCGGCTCCGTGTTGGACAGCAGCGCATCAAGGTCCTCGTTGCGAAAGCGCTTGCGGCTCGCCGCTGCCACGCGCGCTGCGTGACGGCCATCCTCGCTGTCAGTGTCCGTACCGCTCTGCCCTCCTACAAGAGCGTCCTCTCGTTTGCTGTCGCTGATCGCCCAGGTGGGTGTCTGGTGGCTCTGCTTGAGGAACGCCGGAGTGGCCTTACTCGCCTCGACATCGTCGTCGTCTTGCCATGCGCGCTTCTTGGTCGACATATGCTGGCTGCAGCGTGTGTGTGTGTGCGAATGTGTGTGTGTGTGTGTCACTGCCTATTGGAAAGATGCGTCAACCGACGGGAAAAATCTGCGAACAGCACAAAAACAAAAAGGGGGAAGGAGAGAGAAGGAGAGATGCGAATCACGAGAGAAGCGAGAGGATACTGCATCGTGTCGGAGAAGCGGACGTGTTGCGACCGGTCTTTGTGCTCCTCGCGCACATCTACTCTTCAGAGGGAAGACGGCACTGGTCGCCTTCTTCAACGCGTGATAATGCACTTCTCCTTCTTCCAGAGGGTTCAAACAAAGCGGCGGCAAAACAGTCCCACACACATCACTCGCGGCCGCTACTGCCCCCACTCGTGTGTGTGTGCGTGTTTTCTTTTTTTTTTTTTTTTGATTGGCTGCCGTCGCTAGGGTCGCAGTAATGTACATATGTCCTCAAAGGAGAGCCAACCCTTTGCGTTCGTGCGGTGTCGCTGTGCAGCAAGAATGCGCTCCGCCTTCGCGAATAGGGAGGAGGGCGGAGCGGTGGTGGTGGTGGTGGTGGTGAGCAACGCGGAGGCCTCGTCGGTTGCCCGCCTCGTCTCCACTAGACCATTCGGCTCCAGCGTTCTCGCAAACGCTCGCTCCCGCGACCAGCCCGGGCCCCAGGCGTGCACCACGTCCAGCACATCATAGTAGCTTGCCTCATCCACAGGAAGCAGTTCCTTCACGACGGACCAGCGCTCTCCGAGGAGGAGCAGAAGGGCCCTGTCCGCGTCGCTCGGCCGCTGGTGGCCACAGCTGGCATGCCACAGAGCCAGTTCAAGCTCGACGAAGGAGCGAGAGCGGAGAAGAGGAGCCAGTTCCGCGGCAGTGGCCACAGACACATTCATTTCTGTAGGAGCGCACTCCACCCCTGCGTCCTCACCAGGGGGCACCCGCTGATCGTTGAGGGCCCGGAGGGCATCGCGAACCACACATTGGACGAGCATTTCCTCCAGCGCCGACACACGTTTCGACAGAAGCATCGCCAACGCGTGCACTCGCTGCATCTCCTCGAGGAAGGACAAGTGGTCTTTCATGGGGGAGATCTGCTTCCGTGCGCAGATGTGAATGGCCTCGGCCAGGGAAGCGTTGGCCACATCGACCTCCTCCTCGAGCGAGCGGTACATGTTGCGTACCTTGTGCAGCTTCTGCGTGGCGAGATCGCCGTGGTCTGCCAGACTGTACCCGAACAGGTTGGCGAGCCGCTTCGGGTCGGCCGCCGTGGTGGTCGTGGTGGTGGTAGTGGTGCCAGTAGCCGGTGTGGCCTGGAATGCGGGCTCATGAGAGGATGCAGGGGCGTGGTCCATCATGCGTCGTGGTGGCGGGTCCGGTGCCAGCGCACTGTCCGATAGCGCGGGCACCACGCGCTCTCCCGCTGGCAGTGCAGAGGCTGTTGCCACCGTGGCTGGCGCCGCCTCGAGCGCAACGCCATTCAAGACCCCTGTTGAGAACTGTTCCCGGTTGGGACGGTGGCGCTGACGGCACTCCCGCTCCCGCTGCGCCTTTGCGTTCTCCTCGTCAAAGAGCCGCCACGCTCCCGTGCGGCTGGCGGTCTCTGCTGTTGGGAGCGACGGCCATGTGCGCCTCGAGAAGGGGATGTCTAGCGTCGAGGAGAATTTGGCTGGGCGGGTGTTCTCAGGAGACTCCATTGGGGAGGTGGGGGGCGGGAGGACGCGGAACCGTAGTGGGCAACGAAACTGCTACACCAGTGTGGGGGAGGAAGGGAGGAGAAGAGGAGGGAGGTCGCATGTGCAGGACAGATCCGACACCCACGAAGAAGGCAAACTCGGGGAAAGCGGGGGGGGGAGTGACGAGAGAGGAGACGGCGCAACAGACCCTCCCCTTCACGCACGATCCCCCCCCCCTCCCGCCGCGAGTGGGTGTGCGCTGTGCAATGCCATGTCACACAGGCACCACACTCTACTTTACCCCTCACACTTTTTCCGGGGGTAAAGGGGCTCTCCCTCTCACCTGTTGATGCTACGGTTCCTCTTCTCTTCTTCCTTCTTATCGCTCTTTTTGTTTCGTTTGTCGGTGCTGTTACGGGATTCCGTTGGGGAGGGAGAAAAGGGTTTGGGGGGGGGGGAGAGATTACTCCTTTTTTAAACCGTGTCTAGCATAAAGCAAAGCCACAGCTGCACGAAGAAGAAGCACACACACACACACACAGAAAAACGAAGATTGCTTACCTATCCTACATGAATCCTCACAGTGAATCGCCCATCACAGAAGAAGGCAGGGAAAAGGGGGAATAGAATAGAGAGGGAGACATAGGAGGGGGCAGCACCATTGCAGAACACGAAGGACAACCAGAGAACAAAGAAGGGAGACGGACAGACGGCAGTGATGAGGCAAAAACAGTCGCCCGCAGACGGAAGCGGCCAGGAGGGAACAGATCAGAATTACTACCCGCCCCCGCCCCCCCCTCCCTCTCTCCATTGCCATTGTGAAGAGGGAGAGCAGCAAAGCAAGCAGCATAAAGGGAGACACAAGCATCTCCAACACCTGTAAACGTGTGAATGAAGGAGATAGGAGAGGGGAAGGGAAGGACAAGCATAGGGAAGCAGCTGTTTTGAAGAAAAAAAACAGCCGCGTGCTGTGCTCTCTTCTTTGCTAAGGATTGCTTGTGTTGTGGGCCAGTTTGTGCGCTCCATCGCGACCATGGCAACCAGAAAGAGAGGTACTGGGAGGGGAAGAAGGATGCAGCTGTCTCTCTATCTCTATCTCTCGTGTGTGTGTGTGGGGGGGGGGGGGGGCAAAAAATAAGAAGGTGCACACGATAGAGCAGAAACACG
Source organism: Herpetomonas tarakana (assembly GCA_030849825.1). Taxonomy (NCBI): domain Eukaryota; phylum Euglenozoa; class Kinetoplastea; order Trypanosomatida; family Trypanosomatidae; genus Herpetomonas; species Herpetomonas tarakana. The sequence goes on from JASAOB010002865.1 coordinate 84,783, forward strand.
GGAAGGTGATTGCCCAATCCTCCTACTCTCTCTCTCTCTACCGGATAGCCAACCACGAACCTGCGCGCACACACACACCACATCCCTGCCTCTTCACACAGAGAGAGGGAGTTTGCGATTAAACATCAACAAGTTCCATCCAGATACGAGCGCGGAAGGTCTTGTACAGGTCACGGACGAGATCCCTAAAGTCCATGCGCTGTTGCGCCTCATAGAAGAAGGTGAGCTTCTTCTTGTCGAACTGGTACTCAGCATCGACAATGACCATGGGCAACGCGTGGTCCAGCACGCGCTGGCTGCACACATCCACCGCGCGCGTTTCCAGCTCTGCCTGCACGCCCAGCAGCTTCACCACATCGCTGTCCGTGGCGAGACGCAGCACGGTACCGTTGCCCACGCCAATAGAGCGGGTGAGGGTGCTGCCTGCAAGGCCGATGCCGACAACGCCAGAGTTCTTGTGGCTATTAGCTTTGCCACGCTCCGCCGGCCTGGCCTTGTTCACTTGCCCATCGCCAGCCTTGTCAGTAGTAGCAGCACCAGCGCCGCCGCTGGCTGCGTCCTTCTCCTGCGTGGACGGTGCTACCTCGCACCAGGTGTAGATGACGAGCCCAAGGTCCTCGCCACGGTCACCGCCTACGACAACGTACTTGCCAGGGGGCACAAAGGAGTCCGAGTCGTACTGCAGCACGCGCTTCCGCTTGAACTCGACGAGCACCTGGCAGCTGCTGGTGAGGTCGATGCCGTACGCTGCCGGGTCATCCCTCTTGCCCTCGCTGCCCGCGATGGGCTCCACCTTGGGGCGACCCTTCTCGTACACTGCCTGCACGGTCTGGGTGAGGTGGTGGTCGCACAGGGAGCGGATGGAGTCAATCGGGATGACGTCCTTCTTGTCAAAGCTGTTCAGCAACGCGTATGGGGTGGCGGCGGGGTCTGCGTGTTGCTGCTGCTGCTGCGAGCCTCTCTGGTGTTGTGAGGGGGTGGCAGCCGCACAGGGGGGTGACGGTTGCTGTTGCTGGCGCTGCGACCGCTGGGATGGCTTCGTTGGGGTGTGAAGGCTCCCCGTGGCGGTGCTGAAGAGTTTAGCGGCGGAGTCAAAGTTAAAGCGGTCGGCCGCGCCGCTGTCCGTGGCGGTGCCGGCAGTGGCGTTGCGCTCAAACAGAGAGCCCCCGGCGAGGCCGCCGCCATTATTGTTGTGAGTCCCCGAGGCGGGCACGCCAGACAGCGCTGACGGCCGCTCGCCCTCGCCAGCCGTGACGGCGAAGCCCATGGCAGCAAAGCGGTCGTCCTTCCCGCTGGTAACGTCAAACTTGCTCTCCATCCCATTCACGCTAAAGCCGCCGGAGCTGTGGTGGTTGCTGGCGCTGTCTGGGCTCTTGCTCTTCTCGCCTCTGATGAGCTGCTCGTACAGTGTGTCGAAGCTGAAGGTGCCGTCACCGCCACCGCTACCACCACCGCCACCGGCGGCATTCGTGACCTCCTTGCCCTTTTCCTTCCCTCCGATGGAGTCATTGTGGGCGGCGGTTCCGACAAAGCGTGCGAGTAGGTCGTCCAGAGAGAGGGTGTTGGTAAACTGTGGGGACGCCATCATGCTCTGCGTGTTGTCAAGGCTGCTGGTGGTGTTGTTCGCCAGAGACAGTGAGCCCCAGTCGTTCGTTGGACTGTTACGGTTCCCCAAGTTGTCGTCGTGCAAAGTGGCAAGACTTGGGCTCTTGCTGTCTGTTGTCAGCTTCAAGTGCTTTCCAGGCGGGGTGGAGGTGCCAGGGACAAGGTTCACTGCCGAGGCGGAGTAGGTGTAGCCACCACCACCACCACTAGCGCTGCCCGCCCCACTGCCGTGCACGTTGTTGCTCCCACTCACCTGGAAGCTGTTCGTCGAGAAGTCGGACGAGTAGGGCAGCCCATTCCCGTTGTTCGCGCCGCGATTGGGAAGTGGCGAGACGCTGAAGTGCGGGCTGTTGGCGCTAGCGTTGCCGGGGACATGGCTGTTGTGCAAGGGGGCGGTGCTCGCGAGGTGGGCCCTACCGGTGCCTCGCTGCTGCTGCTGTTGTTGGGGATAACTGTGCAAACGGTGCGGCATGCCACCAGCGCCGAGCGAGGCTCCGTCGGCGAGGCCAGCGCCGAACGGGAAGCCGCCGCCTGCCGCCGCGGCAAGCGCTGTCAACGGCATCGGAACGGAGAGGTTGTGCCGGTTGCCAGAGCTCGCGCCGCTGCCGAAGCCATCCTGCGGACTCACAAAGAACTGCGCGCGGTACTTGAGCTGGTCAATGTGCCTGCTGACCTCCTCGTAGGTCATCTTCAGCAAGTGCTGCTGGTTGACGAAGAAGTCCTCAGCCTCAGCCATTAGTCGGCGAACATGAGCAACAATCATCTCCTTTTCCGCATGGGTCGGTGCAGAGGCGGTGTTGTAGCCCACGGAACCAGCGCGTCGCGTTCCGCTGCCGTCGTTGCGCACGGGGCTAGTGGCCATCTGCATCTTGACTGGTTCTCAGCTTGTATGAGTATCGGAGAGAAGGGGTGGGAGGGGTGGGAGAGGGAGGTGCTTGCGTGATGATGGGGAAGAGAACAGAGAGAAGGAGATAAACAGCAACGACAACAACAAATGGCAACAATAGTAGTAGCCGTGAAAGGAAAGGCGGATTGGTGATAAGAGTAGTAGAGCAGTTATAACCCAAAATAACAGGAGTGGGAGTGGGTGTGGTGTAATAGTGAGTTCACGTTTTCCCCGTGTGAGATGGAAGAGAAGGGGGGAGGGGAGGGGAGGACAGACGCAACGAGGAAGTGAATCAAGGCAGCGACGGGCAAAGGTCTGCTTTCGTGGTGGTGACTGTATGTCCTTTGGGGGGGGGGGAGGGGGGAGTGAGAAAAAGAGGCAAAAACGCTGGATGTACTCTAAAGGCGGTGTGGGTGTGTGTGGAGGGGGGGGAGGGGAGGAGATAAAACAGAGAAGGAGCAGAGTGTAGGAGGAGGAAATGAGAGAGAGTATCGCACAGCAGAGGAGCTGTTTATGTGAAGACACGTTGGGGATACTTGTGTTTTTCCGCACCAGCGTGGGAGATGGAAGGGATAGAGGAGGGAGGGAGAGGGAAGGGCACCTTGGGGGAACAAGACAAGTGTGGATGGAATCAGGCGTGTGGGTGGCGAGGCTGCTGTGCAGATCACACACACCCCACCTCCTGCGGTTTGTCGAGAGCGCACCAGATGCATCACACCCCCTATCAGGACGCACACACATGTGCCAGTGACGAGAAGGGGGGGGGGAGGAGGAGAGTCACCCGCTGACAACTCGCGAGGGCACCGCCTCCTCCTCCACGTGCCGACGAGATGCGACTGTTGTCTTGATCTTTGATGGAGTTACTGCAATAGTGTGGGGGTCAGAGCACAGCCCCACCGGCGCGGAAAAGAGGAAATGAGGGAGAGACAGGGTAGAGAGTCAAAGGTATAGGTAAATGGAAACCCGGAAGGGAGGGGGGGGAGGTGGAGGGGAGAGGAGGGAGAGGGGACGAGAGAAGGCAACAGGTGAGGAAGGATGGGGAAGAGCCCGTCGTAGCACTCCATAAAACCAACACACACGAAAAAGAGCATTAGTTCTGCATTCCATATATGTATACCATCAATGGGAAAGGAGAAGGAGGCAGCGAAGGGGACAAGGAGGAGAGGGGGAGGGGGGATGTGTCGATGGGAGACGAGCCATATCCTCTCGCACAGGGCCTCCCAAACTTAACTGGTCAGCTGAGACAGTTTAATGGCGTACTCCACACGCTCGTCCTCGGACATTTGGTCCAGTGGCTTCGACAACGGGACAAGATCCTGCGGCCTCACAGGGTTCTGCCGCTGCAGCTGCGCGCGGAGGTCGATGTAGTGGTTTGTTTTCGTGTCCGACCCACCGGGGCGACCGGTGTCACTCCTGGACACGACAGTGGAGAGGGGGTGCAGGTTGAGGGCCTTGCAGATGCTGTTGCACTTGTGCTTCTCCACCCACTTGTCGATGCCCTCCTGGCCCATGTTCCCCATGCCCAGTCCCTTCCCGTCCTCTGTGTGGATCTGCGGGTCGGTGAGAAAGTCGTGCACACCCTGCAAGTCGCATACCAGCATCGACCCGCCGCTTTCGACAAGGGTGAAGTGCGAGAAGGCCTCAGCGGCGTCGAAGATCGCCACACGCCGTTTGTTCTGCGTGTCCGTCAGTCCCGCCTTCTTGTCGTCGCGGTAGACCTCGCCAAAGTTCGAGTTGTACTTGGTGAAGTGGCCGTTGAGCTTCGGCTCCATCACGAACATGACCTCGCGCGTATCCTGGGTTTTGTACGAGAAGAATCCTACGCGTTTGTGTTTGTACGCGTCGGGGATGTTGGTCTTTGGGATGCGCACGACGTAGCACTGGAGGAACGAGATGTTCGGCTTGTTCACGTCGGTGCGCTGCAGGTGGATGCGGTTGAAGTTGTTGGCGAACTCCTCGCACATGCACTGGGCCTCGCCTTCGTTGAAGTAGTCCTTCTCCACAACGTCGGAGATGTTTCGGCGGAACATTTTGGCCACCATGCTCGTGCCGCGGCCCTCCTCGTCAATCTCCTCCACATCGTAGCACACACGCATGCCGCCGTGGCCCATGCCCTTGGCTGGGTTCACGATCCTAATCATGGTGTCAATTTCCTTCCACACGTACTGACGAAGATCGAAGATGTACTTTTTGCCAGCGCACACGACGGGGGTGTTGTCCTCGGGTGGAGCGGCGCCGGAGGCGGCGTTGGGCCCTTGAGCAGCTGGCTTCATCGCAGCGAGTGTGTCTGTGTCTGTGTTGCTCACGATCACCGAACGGTTAGCCGCACACTGGCAACAAATGAATGCTTGTGCCCCCCGGGGAACGGAATGGGAGCAGGGATATGCAAAAAAAAAAGGTGATGGGATCCCGTGGCTCCGGTGGGAAAGGGAGGGAAGGATGTCACGACGCTAGGTGTATGCCAGCAAGGGTATGGGAACTGTAACAGGAGAGAGAGGAATGGAGAATGAAAGATGGAGGAAGGGGAGGGAGGAACGAGAAGTATCAAACAATAGCAACAGTAAGAGAGGAAAGTGGAGGAGGATGCAGAATCTTGAATGCGCGAGGGGGGGGGAGAGAGAGAGAGAGAGCAACAACGACGATGTGTGTGTGTCTGTGTCACCGCGCGTTCAGATACCTACAGAGATGCAAAAAAGGAGAGTAAGGCACGGGAAGAGTTCAAAGCAAGGGATGCGACAGTGAAGCAAGTGAAGCACCTCAAAAAGGTCGCCGTCCCCTTTGGTGCACTGCTGGGTCGACAGGACCCGAACGTGTCCTTCTCCTCTTCGACAGCACCTTTGCTTTCTTACTCTGTCATCTTTTTGCTTTGAGGTCAGAAATATAGACGAGTACATCCGTCGAGGGGGGGGGAGAGTGAATGAAGAAAGATAGAGAGAGACATCGACAGGGAGGGGGGAGAGGTAATAAGAGGTACGACCAGGCGGAGGAGGAGAAGAGAGAGGAGAGCAAGTAAGCGAGCAGGAAGGAACCAAACCCAGAGAGGGAGAGGGGAAGCGTGGCGGCTTACAGCATCTGGGCCGCCATAAGGGTGCCTTTGTGAACGAGAATGTACCGGTTCCTCGCTTGGTCTTGCTGCAGCTGCTGTCGACGCGTCGCGACGGAGCCAACGGAAGGTGCGGTGTTTGCGCTTATGGTGGGGGGACACTTCCTCGCCACCGACACGGTGCCCCTCAAAGGGGTGAGACCAGCTGCCTCGCACGCCTCGTTGCACTTGTGGCGCTGCAGGAACAGCTCGATGCCAGCGCGGCCCCCATTGCCGCCGAGGTAGATAGCCGTTTGCTCGAACAGGCAGCATGAGTCCTCCCGATCGCTAACCATCCCGTCGAAGGTGAGCATCTTGTCATAGGTAGCGGCCAGTGTTTCGGCGTCCTCGTCGTCGTCCTCGCCGTCGTCCACGGTGTGGATCTCCGGGTCCGTCAGTGCCGTGCCCACACCCTGCAGGTCACACAGCAGCAGCCCGCCGCTGCTCTTCTCCCAGGAGAAGTGAGCGAGGGCCTCGGCGCACTTCACCACCTGTCGTCGAATGTGATCTTGCTGCGCGTTTAGTGGCACTTCGTTGCTGTAAAACACGCGCTCGTCGTTGCTGGTGTACTTGGAGAACTGCCCATCGAGCTGCGGCTCAATGGTGAAGGTCATGCACTGCACGTGGCTGGACACGTTGCCACCCGGTGCTGCGGCTTTCCGAACATGCGCGATGGAGGGCACCTTGCTCGTGGGGCCCTGCGGCACATGCGAGGGGGACGAGGACGGCGACGTCATCGGCGACAGCACCACCCCGCACGCCTCCTCAAATAGCTCATGCTTGTGCTTCCTAATCTCCGTGCAGCGATACGAGAAGAATCCTCTGCGGGCGTGGCACAGGTGCAGCGGCAAGTCCACATCGTAGCGCAGCGTCACGACACTCTCTGGGATGAACCAGAGCTGTGGAAAGGTGGAGTTCCCCGTGGACGAGTACTGCCACTGGCGAGGAGAAGCAGCAGCAGCCGCGGCGCTGTCCAGGCTGCCCTGTCCCCTGTTCATGTGTTTCACCGTGCGCGACGTCATCAGCAGAGCGCCAGGCTCAGCGTGGGAGGAGGGAGTGGAGCCGTTGGTCTCCTGCGGGGCCTGGCCATGGCCGCCACCACCCCGCATGGCGAGCGTCTGGTTGAAGTCACGCGCCACGCAGGCGCAGAAGTTCTGCTTGGCGCCTTCGAAGAAGTAGTTGTGCTCGGTAATCGGCAGGCCAGCGCTGGCGGCAGCGTTGCGCTTGAACATCTTCGCCACGTTGGCGGTCCATACGCCCGTCTGCGATGGCAAAGGGCCCGCACCGCAGTAGTGGGGGCCCGTGCTGGCGGTGTTTCCCGCCGGCAACGGCGACGAGGAGGGCGTGGTGCCATTGTCGAGCTTCGGCATGGAGGGGGAGGCGAAGGGAGAGTGCTCGTCGGAGGCAAGGGGGACGCTGGCGGCGCTGCCGTTGGTGCTCGCGTTGGCACCGGTGAAGGAAGCCGGGTTGGGGCCATGTGCGCTGCCAAGGGCCATCTCGCGTTGGATGTTGTACCCCTCCGTGTACTTGGGTGGAAGCCGGCGGCGGCGCGGAAGCTCGAGGACCTCGAAGCACACGCGGTAGGTGCCAACACCAATGCCCTTCTCAGGGTGTGGCACGCAGATGAACGTCTCGATGGGCTGCCACTTGAGCTTGTAGAAGTTGAAGGCGTACTTCAGGGCGGTGTAGACGTGGAACTGGGAGAGGCGCTCCTCCAGGAAGAGGACGCGGTCCCCCAGCGAGGACACGCTCGCCGCAGCAGTGTTCACCTTCACGGAGGAGGCAGAGACCAGGTAACCCAGAAGCGTCGCGGCGCGACTCGCTGCTGTTGGGGCGGCTTTCCGCCGCCCATCGTTCTTCTCCGTTGTCGACGAGGAAGGGGGCACGGCGAGCGCCAGGTCCTTCACGGAGAGGAGGCCCCCGCCCACCTCCTCCGCGCAAAACGCCTGAAGGAGGCGCTTCGTCTCACTCTGCATCTGCGGCTGACACAGTTCCGCCACCGCCACCGTCGTCGTCGTCGCGGTCGTCGCGGTCGTCGCTGGCCCGGGTTGCTTCGCGTAGTTGCTCTCGATAAGCGCGACGGCCTCGTCGTCGTCCTCCGGCTCCGCGATGAGCATCATGTCTTTGGAATCCGCGGAGAAGAAGTCAATGATGTTTTGCGAGGAACCGTCGTCGGCGCCGGGGTTCGCGGCCAGCGTCGCACGCACCTTGTTGCGGTTGATGCGGATAACGGCGCAGGGTCTGCACGAGAGCGGCGGCTGCGGCGGCAGCGTCGTCGTTTTCGCCGCGCGAGACCTCTCGTGGCGAAGGTAGTTGTTGTACTCGGACAGCACCTCCGCCAGCAGGGTGCGCTCACCAGCAGCGGTAAAGTAGGCCTCGTCGGTCCGCTCCTTCGGCTCCAGACTCAGCGCAAAGACCTTCACCCGCATGGGGACAAACTTTCGTGACGGCATCCCTGCCCTCTCCCTTGACGTCCCCTCCGAGCGATCGGTGTCCTCGCTGCGCACATAGGCGTGGAAGCTGACCAGTTTCGCCTCGGTGCCCTTGGCCGTCGGCGGTGGCGCTGTCGGCCGTTGGGACAGGTTGAGCCGTACTGTCACCTTACTGGGCTGCCAGCGTGCGCTGCCCTCACGATCGAAGCAGTACAGAATGCCGCCACAGAAGTTGAGCGTGGGTGACACGGCGGCGGCGCCGACAGCAGCAGCGGAGTGCCCCCCGTGGTGGTGGTGCGCCTCAAAGATCGCAGAGGTAGTGCGGCTCTTCTTGGGGCTCGTCACTGTCGACCCCGGTGCCGAGTTGGGTGCCCGCAGCGGCAGTCGCTCCCGCATCCGCGTTAGGCAAGCAAGCATGCCCGGCCTATCGGTGCCGCAGCCCTCTTCTCGTCTGTGTCTCGTCTCGAGCGCTGCGGGAAGTCCCACAGAGGGTGGCAACGCAGCGTCGCTGAGCTTTCTTTGCGCCGCGCCGCCGCCGAGGCTTTTGGATGCACTGGGGGGCAGCGGGCGAGTGAGGGAGAGCAGCCCGCAGTACTCGTTGCACACGTGGGTGCGCCGCCAGCTCTCGACAAGGCGGCTCCCACCGTTCGTGCGACCGAACGCGGTGCGCGGCCCACCCCTCCGGGTGGTAGGCAGCTTCAGTGCGCTGTGCACCAGCGGGTCCGTCAGCACAGGCTGGAGCGTCCCCCCTCCTGCTGCAGGAGGAAGAGGAGGGCAGCGGCAGCAGCCCTCCCGGAGACCGGTGAGGACAAGCGAGCCTTCGCTCTCCGCGTACGAGAGGTGGGCAAGAGCGCTGGCCAGTTTCGTCAGCTTCTGTCCATCCATCTCTTGCGGGCTGCTTGAGATGGGTGGTGTGGTGGAGGTCGTGTTCTCTCGCGGTGTCGTCGCCGCTCTTGGGGTGGCCCCCGGGCGTGGCTTGAGGATGAGCTGGGTGCCGCGCGGCGTCATCTGCGGCGGTGCTGCTGCAGCGTGCGCCGTTGAGGCGAGAGCAGAGACGGGGGTAAAGCTGTGGAAGCTCCCGCGCTCCACGATGCACAGCAAGGCGTCCGTGTCGGCGGTGGTACGAGCGAAGAGGCTGAAGTCGCCGGTGGGGTCCGCTGTGGGGTGGGAGCATTGAGCGAGGCCATCCTCCACAGACACGGGCTCGAGTCGTACCAGCCTCCTGCCTGTTTGCAGAAAGGGCTGCACAGACATCAGCGCGTACGGGGCGAGGCCCGACGAGCCGGGGAGCGAGGACAAGCCACCGCCGTCCCGATCGGTGGCAGCAAAGGAGCTCTTGGCCATCCGCCCATCCCACGCACGGGCCACGTACTCGGCCACCGTCTGGCACTCCATAAGGGCGAAGTAGTCCGCCTCCGCCGTGACGCCCATCACATCGGGACGGAAGACCTTCACCGTAATCGGCTCCGTGCGGGCGGCGCCAGGCAGCTTTCCCTCACCAGCGTAGTAGAGGAACATGTCATCCCGACCCGCGGGGCGTACCGCGTTTGCGATGGTGAACTGCACCGCCTCTGTCACCCACATCGCGCGGGGCAGCGCGAAGTGGTAGAGCGCACCGTGGACGGCTATGGGTTTGGGGGTAGACGCCACCGGTGAAGCCGCACCTCCCGCGAGCGACGACACTGCAGGGGAGACCGGCTGCAGTGGCGCCGGCGGCGGGGGCGGGGGCGGGGGCGGGGTGAGCATCCGAGCGAAGCTGTTCGCGTCGGTGTGCTTGGTGCTCCCCACCGCACGGGTTACCGCCCCCGACGAAGGATGTGGGAGAGAGCGAGACTTGGCAGACGGTGCCTCAGCCGCTGTCGACGACGTTGCGCGGTGCCCCGCCGCACTAGTGTCGCGTCCGTTGGCGTCAGAGACGCCGGGCTGGGTGCGCGGGGGCGATCCCGAGGATATGTGCTGAAGCTGCAGGCGAGGGACCGACGTGGACAGCTCCAGGTTTGACCCGCTGCTGACCACACGGTTCTTTGGCGTTGACGGCGAGCTTGTCGGTACGCCGCTCGGACTGGCCTGCCGTCCACCCCCCAACCGCTGCTGCGGCTGCTGACGGGGCTGCTCTTGCAGTTGCTGCTGTACCGGCAGCTCCAGAGAGGGAGATGTGGTTGGGATACTACGTGCGGTGAGGAAGCCTGGTGTTGTCTGCTCCACCCCTTGGGCCCGCTGTTGCTGGGGAGGAGTGGAGTAACTGTTCATTCGCTTCAACAGGTGCGGAGGCATCTTCTTCACTACGGGATCTCGTGGATGTGCCTCATCCTCCTTCTGGGATCGGGTCTTGTTGACCTCCTCGTGCACTCGTGTCTGTTGCTGCTGGTGCACGGCGAGGGGCTTGCACTCCAGCGCGGAGAGGGCAGACGACTTGGCCGGGGCCCGTGTCTCTCGATGGGGTGGGTCGGACATGTCGCTGATGCGGCTTTGGAACAACTGCACCGCAAGGGACGGTGTGGCGTCGGGTAGGGAATGCGAGTTTGACCGCAGGAGCAAGGAGGACTCGCCGCTGCGGATGCCCCGCTGTGTGTTGGGCGAGCGTGTGATGCGCTGCGTGATGGGGCTCTCGAACAGCCGTTGATGTCGCGTGGATACGTCCGCCGACTTGGGACCGCCGCTGCTCCCGTCGTTCACAGTGCCCGTTACCGCCAAGGAGCTGACACTACCCCCAAAAGCGGCCGTATCCGGCTGCTGCGGGTGCCACTGGAGTCGTGGTGGCGCCGGTCCTTGTGTCCCAGCCTGCGAGTTAAGCTTCGAGCAGGAAGAGGAACGCTTTCCGGCAATGCTGGTGGCACAGACGGCTCGCTGTGCTGGCTCCTCCTGGCGAAGTGAAAAGTGTGGTAGCTCCTTCGGGGCCTCTGTGTCCTTCTGCGACGAGTCCCCGTTCACCTGCGGAGAGGCCGTCTTTGTTGCCTTGTGCTTCCTGCCGCCTGCCTTCCGCTTTCCCGTGCGTGAGGCGTTGTCGGTCCTACCCACCTTCCTGCGTGGCTGCACCGGGTTGCCCGCGCTGCCATGCCTCTGGTGGACAGGCCTCTTGCTGTGTGCCCGTCGACCCGCCATCCTCTTGGCAGACTCGTCGGCGGATTGTGACGGTGCATCGTCATCTTTGGCTCCTTTCTTCGCTGTGCTCGCTAGCTCGCTCTCTCCTTCCACGAGGGCCTTCTTCTTCTTCCTTGTCCTCACCGTCTCAGTAGGCTTTGGCATGGAACTCCTACCAGTAGCAGCAGCAGTAGCAGTGGCGCTCGCGGCGGCCGATGTCGTCGTCGTCGTTCTCGTCGCCTCGACAGGTGGTGGACGCGGCGGGGGAGGGGACGCAGCGTGCCGCTTCGGCTCTTGCTGCTGCTCCTCGTGCTGCAGATGGGCACCTGGATTGCGCTTCTGCGAAGCCATCACCGGAGCGACCGTGCGTAAGCCGCTGGAATCCAAGCCGGGGTCTGTCGGCGCCACGAGCTTGTCGACGCCGCTTGCCTTCGTGCTGGAGTTCATACTCGTCGAGCAGGCGAACTGAAAAGGGGTGGAGGTGGATAGATGCGATATCCGCAACAACGGCAGTGGTGATTATAATGGCGGAGGGAATGTTTGCCTCAGCGAACGGAGTGCTATTGGATGGCGTATTATGTATTCTTGAGAAGATCAACAGCCAGAGGCGTGTCCCGTGGTAGACTCCTCCAGACGACCCAACAATAATAACAAGGAGAAGGAGAGGGAGAGAAGGAATGGAGTCAGCCCCGTGATGATGATGTCCTTCCCTATGTCGTGAAACTGTTCAACAAGGAGGAGAGAACGAGGCGACAAAGAAGGAGAAATAGGAGAGCTGGGATAGCAATAGCCAGGTGTGTGAAGGCACACAACGGCAGAAGAGGAAAGGTAGGGAGGGCGTCCAGCGATCCTGCGCACGTGAGACGACGGGGGGCGGGGGAAGGAGGGGGAGGGATGCTGGCGTGTGTGTGTGTGTGTGTGTATATGGGTGTATGTATGTGTTGCGTGAGAAATGATGGGGGAGAGAAGGCAGATACGTGGCAGTGTGGTGCCCGCACACACGCGCACAGGAAAGCAAAAAGTGGACGGGGAAAGAAAGCAGAATGAAAGCGCAACTCAAAGAAGTGTGGGGGGGGAGAAAACGATGGCTGAGGAAGGAGACCCTCTAATAAAAGTAGTAGTATGAAAAGCAGTAAAGAGGTATACAAAGAAGTAACTGCAATAATAAGAACCGAGAGGAGAGAACGAGGACCGATCTAGTGACAGAGCGGCAACGGCGGGGGGGCGGGGGGGGGGAGGGGACAGGAAGAAGAGGAAGGAGAGGAAGGAGAGGAAGTGCTCCTAGCCAATGGAGTGTATGCGGGGACGCGGCACAGAATAGTGGATCAACAGAAGAAGAGTACAAGAAGGGGGATGATTCTGTCTGTGTGTGTGCAAGAGTGGAAGAGAGGGAATCACCAACCACTGATGGAGCACGAGGAGCGAGATCGAAGACGCTAACTGTTCTTCTTTGAGAGCACTACGGGTGAAGGGGAGGGGGAAAGGGAGAGAAGGAAGGAGGGTATGTCGGAGGCACGGGAGGAGAGGAAGGATGGGGGGGGGGGGGGATGATTCCGTAAGGAGAATGCAGACGGGCAAGCCACCCCCCGCCTCCTACAACGCAATCCTGCGACGAAGCCACTGGGTACATCTACGGGCCGGTCCATCTGTATGAGAGTGCGAACCCTGATCGAATGGCCATCACACAGACACAGACACACACACACCGGCTCCCGCACGAACGCTCCTGTTCCCTGCGCAGGTGGAGATCAGTGCGGCTCTGTGTTGTCTTTCACTGTCATATGTTCTACACATTTTTTCTTTTTGAGGGATGTGTGCACTTGGGTTACGAGAACGTTGGAGCATCTCAACACACAAGAGGAAGGGGAAGAGGAAGAGGGTCTCACGGGGACGGGGAGGGGAGGGGAGGGGGGATGGGTGAAGAAGTAAATGTGTCGTGTAGAGAAAAGGGGGAGGGGGGAGGGGGGAAGACGTGAGGAGACATACAGCAAAGGAGCAACGTTCAGCACACGCACAGACGTGGCGTTTGAGATACAAAAAGTGGAGGGGAGCAGAAAGGAGGTGTGTTGTGTCGAGAAAGCACGGATATAGAGAGAAGGAGGAGGAATGGGTAGTCGACACTGGAAGGAGAGAGGAGTGAAAAATGGTAGGAGTGAAAAATGGTAGGAGTGAGGGCGGTGAACACTAACCGCCCACTATTAATCAACGCGGAGACGCATTGATATCGCCACTTGCGGTGAGGTAAGAGCGAAGGCGAAAGGCGAAAAGCAGAGGAGAGAGAGGAAGGAGGTGAAAGAATGGGGGGGGGGGGGGATGAACACGACGAACGCACGGAGAGAGTGATAGAGGTATAAGGAGAGAGGAAAGAATGCATGGGGGATGGTACTCGGAAGATTCATCTCCTTCGGTGAAAGAACCGACAGCAAGAAAGCGACTCGTTGACGTAAGGCCTCAGATGAAGCCGGCCACGGGATTGGTAAGAGAGAGAGAGAAAGGGAAGGGAGGGGAGGGATGGTTGCTTGACACCATCTACTTCCCGTCTATCTACTTTGTCCTTTCACCCCTTCAAGTTCCCTTTCTTTTCCACCGGAACAGAAAAAGGGAGAACGGAAAGTCCTAGTGGAGGAAGCCGTCTGTGCGGCTGTGCTATCGTGTGTGTGTGTGTGTGTGTCTGCGAGTGGAGAGGTGTATCGGCGGCAGGCACACACCATCGTCATCCGCACGCACAGACATGGACACTCAAGAGAAGCAAAACCAAGAACGGGAAGGATAGGTAGCAGGGAGGGGACTAAAGTAAGCAAGATGGGTACAAATTGCGACAGGGCGGCTTGAGAGAAAAACAGAACGAGCGAGAGAGAGTAGCTATGTATATATATATATATATGTACGTTCAGAGCTAGCACAAGGGATAATATATTGGAAATCATGATAAACAGCAATGCAAATAGAACGTGAGAGAGAATCTCGTCAAAAGGGAAACGGGTGAGCAAAATCGCATGCAGAGTGACAACTACCAAAGGAGGATACTGAGTAGTTCAAACTATATAGTACATGTGTACGTGTGAGATGAATACACCTCTCGAAAACAAACAATGATGATAAGGATAGGGATAGTTATTAGTGAGACGATAAAACAAAGATGTGTGTGGGATTGAGGAAGGGACAAGAAGGAAAAGGTAGCCTACCAGGAGGGGGGAGGGGGAAAGTAAAACAGACAGAAGCGGGATAGTAAATAAGGAAAGGAGCAGCAAATAAGGAAAGGAGAAGGAGGAAGGGAAGGGGAGGGGGAGGATACGGGAAGAGGGGGGTGAAATATCTGATAAGGAGAACGGGATGGGACGACACGAGAGGTACAGCGGGAGGCCTGTGAGAGGAGGTAGCGTGATGCAGGAGAAGACAGAGTAGATCGAGTAAAGTAGGATCATATGTTGGAAGGTCGTGTGCATAGACGCATGTGGGGTAGTGGGGGGTGGGAGGGACGGTAAGACAAGGACGCGGACAGAACGCAAAAAAAAAAAAAAAAGGGGACAGACAGGCACACACACATGAGAAAACGTACAACCGTTTGGTGCCAATGGTACCGTACCACAAAGAGACGAAACAGTTATGAGGCAGAATAGGAGGAAGAAGGAGGGTGGCGGGGGGATTGCGAAGGAAGTTGAGAAAGGATGCATTGGACAGCAGCCGTGAGAAAGAGCGAGGGCAATAGTAGCAGTGGGGGGGAGGGGGGGGGGGAGATCGAGGGAGAGGGTGGGAACAGTGTCGTTGTGGTTGCGAAGGAGCATTAGTGTTTATAGCCACTCGCCAAACCGGTAAAAGCACGGTGAGGCGAGAGACAGGAGTGGGAAATTGTCCAATTGAAACGTCCCCTCTGCCGCTCCTCCCGAGCGGAAGAGCGGACTGGGAGAGAGGAGAACAAGGACGCAAACGGCGGAAGCATGGAAGAGGAGAAATGGAGGAGAGGAAGTCAAGAGAAGCACGCTCTGTTAATAAGAAGTTACTTTAGAACTCGAAAGAGGTTCATATATAGTGGAGGGGGGGGGGGGGGTTAGACATCCCACCACGACGCATCATCTCACAGGCCAGCGATCCGCCGCGTGAGACGAGAACGGTGGTTGGTGTCGTCGTGTAGTCTGAGGACAACACCCGTACTGCTACGGAGTTGTCGGTAGTGCTTCGGCCTGCCTCAGGTCTTCGCCTTTCCGTGACTCGAGCTGACAGTCCCCTCTCGATGACGCCGACAACATCTACTCCTACTGTTGTTCTCGATCGTGTCGCTACCACTCCTGAGCCACCACGCCTTCCTTCACTGCCTCCTGCCTACCAGATAGGGGGAGGGGGGGGGTCGTGGGCTTGGTGCCTAATGGGGAGAAGAGGAGGCGCGGGGGTGACCCTCTGTCGAGGTGGGCATGTTCTGAAGGACCTGCAGCCGTGTCGCCCAGGGGTTCGCGGACACGTCCTTCACCTCGGGAACGCGCATCTGGAACGTTGGCAGCCCGAGCGATTTGCAGACGAAGTTGCAGCGGTGGCGGCTGACGAAGTCGGCGATGCCCTCGCGGCCGCGGTTGCCGATGCCGAGGCCTTGTCCATTGTAGGTGTGGACCTCGGGGTCCGTCAGCTTCGTGCCGACGCCTTGGATGTCACAAACCAGCAGGGCCCCTTTGCTCTCGCTGAGGGAATAGTGGGAAAGGGCCTCTGCTGCTTCGAGAATGTGTGTGCGGCGCCGTGACTCCTGTGGGGTGAGCTTCGTCTCTGAGGTCGCGTATATCGCGGTGCCGTTACTGTTGTACTTGGTGAAGGTACCCTCGATCTTCTCCTCAATGGTGAACATGATCTTCTGCGTGTCCTGGGTCTTGTAGGAGAAGAATCCTTTGCGCTTCGTGAACAGCTCATCGGGGAGCGTCTCGCGCTCCATGACAACAACGGAGATGGGGACAAACTCGAGCTGCGTGGTGTCGCCGCGGGGCTGCAGCGCCGGGCACTCCTGTGCCACCTCTGCAAACTTCCTGCCAAACTGGTAGCACAGGTTCTGCAAGGCGCCCTCGTTGAAGTAGTCGCGCTCCACCACGTCAACGATGTTGTGGCGGAACAGCTTGGCCAGGTAAGGCGTCTCGAAGTGGGTCAGTCCGCTGCTGCACTCCGTGACCTCGAACACCACCCGCATCGCCCCCATCGCGAAGCCCTTGTTGGGATCGCAGACACGCACAAAGATGGCAGTGGGTGACCAGATCAGTTTCTCCGGATCGAAGGTGTACTTGGTGGCCGGATAGATGTAGTGCATACTCACCTGTCGGGGAAGCGTCGCAATATCTAGCGAGTCCTTCTTGGTGGCCGAGGATTTGCCGCCGCCGGTGACGTTGAGAGGCACGGTGGACGCCACCGTGGGTAGCGCGAGCAGACCGCAGAGAGCGTTGCACTTGTGCCCGCGGGCCCATTGCAGCACGGAGGAGTTCCCCTCGTTCATGCACTCGAAGCCATTCCCGTCAAAGGTGTGGACGCAGGGATTGACGAGGCTGCCGTCGGCGACCTTGGCATCGCCGACGTTTTCGCACGGCATGATGGAGTGGGCGAACTTGGCGTCCTGCACGCACACGTAACGGCCGGTGCGGACGTAGCAGAAGTGGTAGAAGGTGTTCAGCACCTGGCTCCACTCCGTTGCTGCGTGCTCCGTTTGGTTCTTTGCCGCCGTCTGTGCTGAGATCTTCGCAGAAGAGCTCGGCGGGCTGCCGTAGTCATCGTCGGAGTCGATGTAGCCGTCCACGTTGGTGCGATCAATGTCGTAGTCCGTTCGCGCGCGCTCGTACACGTCCTGGTAGTTCTCGGGCTCCAGCAGAAACAGCACATCCTTTGAGTCCGTGGACGGATGCGAGAAGAAGGACCGGCTCCAGTTCTCGTCCGTCACGTCCGAGGCCCGCACCCGCACGACGTGGCGCTCCATGAAATGCACAAACTTCTTAAAGATTTCGCTCTTCTTGTACTCGTTGAAGGCGTTGGCCAGCGTCGAGCAGAGCACGTAGGCGTCCATGATGCTGAAGTAGTTCGCATCGGACACATCCTCCTCGCTCAGCACGCGTCCCAGCATCTTGCTTGTGATGCCGTTCCCAAAGTCCTGTTCCAGCGCAAAGACCTTCGACCTGCGATCGCGGGTGATGGGTCTGTCGGGGTTGCTAACGACGAACTGGACTTCCTCAGGGAACCAGCGCTGCGTCTCTGCGACAAACACGTACTTGCAGCCTCGCAGGGTCACGGCATTGCTGCCGTTGCCGTTGCCACTGCCCGCTGGTGCCAGTGCCGTCTTCCGCTTCGGCTCGCCGGCTGTCGTCGTCGTGGGAGGAGCAACGACGGGAGGAGCAACGACGGGAGGAGCAGCGACGGGAGGAGCAGCGACAGGGGGTGGAGCGACAGGGGGTGGAGCGACGGGTTCTGCGTGGGTGGGCGGTTTCGCCGCCTCCACGACCGGGTCTGCGTGGGTGGGTGGTTCCACCGCCACCTCGACCGGGTCTGCGGGGACGGAAGGCTTCTCCTTCGCCTTTTTGCCCTCCTTCTCCTTTTTGCCCTCCTTCGTGCGAATGAGCGGCTCCCTGCCCTTTGTGGGTGCGGGTGGCAGAGAGGTTCGCTCTGGCAGCGCCTTCTCCTTCTGTGGGACGCACGCATCGCGGTAATCGATCACGTGCTTGGAGAGGACGGCGTAGAAGTTGGAGGTGTCGCTCATCTGCTTTGCCGATGAGTTCTCCTTGTCCGCCGCCTTGGCAGTAGCAGTGCCATTTTGTGTCGTCTCCTCCTCCAGAGGGCGGAGGCCGATAACGCGGCAGAGAGGGTTGCACACGTGCTTCTCGCGCCAAGAAGCGATGCCGCGCTCGCCGCTGTTCGCCATGCCGTACCCTTTCTTGTCGCTGGTGTAGACGAGGGGGTCAACCAGGTACCCGGCGTATCGCTGAAGTCCCGTTACGAGAAGCTGCTCCGCAGACTGAGCGAACGAGAAGTGCGAGAACGCCTCGGCCAGCTCTTTGATGGCTGGTTTACTAATGTTGAGGGGCGGGTAGCTCGTCATGTTCATATCGGACGAGAAGGAGACGCCCGTCTGCATGCACTCGATCGTGTTTGGCTCCATCATGAAGACAATTTCGTTGGTGTCGCTGGTGCGGTAGCTGTAGAAGCCCGTCTTGCTCTCCATCTGGTCGACGGGAATGTTCGCTTCCGAGATGCGCACTACTGTGCGACAGGTGAGGAGAGGGAGGATGGGTTTCTCCTCGCCAGGGCGGGGTCGCAGGCGGTTGAACTGCCGCGCAAAGGTCTCTGTCATGGCCTGGCACTGGCCCTCCCCAAAGTAGTCGTCCTCGCGCACGTCTTGGATGAGGCGGCGGAACATCTTGGCTACCATCGGGATGCTCGTAGCGGCATTCACCACCTGCTCCACCGCAAAGCACACGTGCAGATCATCCTGATCGTAGCCACGGTTGGGGTGCAGCACGCGGAGGAAGATCTCTTGCGATTTCCACGACATGGTGGAGGTTTCAAAGGTGTACCGCGTGGCGGGCGTGTTCACCGATTCGTCGTCGCCGGGCACGGGGCGGTACGGCGCGAGGGTCTTCTGGACAAAGATCGGCGCCACGGCATGGTAGCCATCATCAGCGCTCATCCCGTCACTGAGAGGCACGCGTGCCTCACTCACTGAATCTCCAGGGACACCCCCCACAAACGCTGTCGCGCGCGACTTGCCATCCGAGACAGCGCCGCCGCCCACGACTGTCGCGCTTGCTCTGGGGATGGGCTCGTCGTCGTCAGAGAAGTCGTCCTGCGCGAAACCGGGCGCGGGGCGCTCCGACTGTGGAGGAGGGGGGAAGTTGGCGGGCCGCAGCGGCGCCATCGGCACGACAGGCCCACCGCCTGCCCTGTGTCGAGAGACAATGCTGTAGCGATCGTCCTGGTTAAAAGCGGTAGAGTCGTCGGGCACATGGCCGCCGTCCCTCTCATTCGGGCTTGCCGCGCTTCCCGCGCTCGCCGCGCTCGCGCTGGCCGAGTCTCCGGCATTGTCGTAGAAGCTGTTGGAGTTGTATGGATTGAGCTCCCCGTTGGCGGAATGGTTGCTGCTTCGCGACACCTGTGTAGCGGCCCTGCGCTGGCTCGGTGGAATCCACGGCGACTCTGCAAGTACGCCCTTGTGTGTGCGGGAGGGGTGCGGGGACCCCGCCGTCGTTGTGCTGGCCGCGCTGGTGTTTTGCTGACTCTGGCGTACAGTTGACTTGGAATCGCTCGCACGGACTTTGGACTCTGGCCCTGATGACGGCCGCTTCTGGGGGCGCAGGTTTCCTGTCTTCAACACAACTGACAGCTTCGACGCTGTGTCGCTCGCCTTATCGGGCACCTGTTCGCTGCTGTTCCCGCGCTTGCCGGACGGACGCATGTCGCCCGTCTTCAGAACTTCAGTGAAGCGACGCATTGACGGACCCCCTCCTCTGTACTTCTTTTGACAGCAGAAATGATGGGCTTCGTTCCTCTCTTCGCTTCGATCTGCCTATCGACTGGTCAATGGAGAGATACCCGGTGTCTTTTTGCGGAGATGGAGAAGGAAGAAGAGAATCGAGAAGGGAGATACGCTATCTGATGTTGCCTGCGGGTTGAGCTGCGAGGCGGCGGCGGCAAGAGAGAGAGAGAGAGCTTTAGGAGAGTAGATGAGAGAGGAGGAGGTGGTGGTGGTGTGGCGAGGGGACCAATGGAAGAGAGAGGGATAAAACGACAAAGAGGTGGGGAGGGGGAGACGGAAAGTAATGGGGGGGGGAGGGGGAGGGGAGAAAGAACGCCAAGAGAGCCCAAAGAGAACTATAGGGAATGAATGAGCCCTGGGGCCTGACAACGACAGCTTCGGGGGGTGGCGGCGGTTGAAGGGAGAGGGGGGGGAGAGAAAAGGGAAGAAACGAGTAGTAACGAGGACACAAGCAGAGATACACTTCTTTACAGGTGAAGCGCAGTGGCAAAAGAGAGAGGGAGGGAGGGAGTGAGAAAGATGCAGAGAGAAGTGAAAAGGCAGGCACTGGTGAGGAAACACGGGGAGGGGGAAAGAAGGAGATAACGATACAGCTGCGGTAGGGAGTGACTCTCTTGAAAAGAGGCTGAGAGGACTTGAGAGGACAAGACAGGAGGAGAGAGGGGGACGAGGAAGAGTGCCTATATCCTTCTTCCACTGTTGCCTGTTCCCCTCGAGTGCTTTTCGCTTTGGTGTATAGGAACTGCGGTGGAGAATAGGTAAAGCGCAACGAAGGAGAGAGAAAGGAGGGGACAGATGGGGCAGATGGGAGGAACGGGGGTGATGGAGGGTGCGACTCCCCCAGTTGACAAACGGCACCGCTGAACGGATACTTCCTTATCATGATGGTCATTCTCTTCTACCGCGGCGGCCTACAGCATCACCTCGTACACACACACAGTCCTGCTGTCCGTGATGGAAGGACACACAAGACCATCCTGTGGCTTGGATGATGATGTTGTGCTTGGCTGCGTGATCGGTGTTGTTGTTATTGTTGCTGATATCGTTGCTCGTGTTGTTTGCTTTTTGGGGTGTATTGTGGTTCTCCTCTCCACTGGGGCATGCGTAGCGGATTGCCCCATCACGCTTGGTAGTGGGAGGCACCTCATAGTGGGTGTCGACCGGAAAGGACGCGAGAGGAAAGGAGGAAAGAAGCAAGGATGCGCGAGGCATAGACGTGCTCATACATAGGGAGGGACGACTGAGGGAAGAGAGGGGGGAGAGAGAGACACAGGGACCTAGCAGCGCAGATCCAGCCTTCCTCGGGAGGATTGCGCGTTTATGTGAGTGTGTGAGTGGGTGTGACTTGGTTAATGAGGGAGTTGTACGAACCGTGTCAGTACGTGTAATAGGAGAGGAAGGAAAGGGAGAGGCAAATCGCAGAGGAGCACTTAGGCTTCTGTGTTTGAGAGTGATAGAGAGAATATAAGGAGGTGAGGAGAGAAGGACGGAACGTAGTGAGGAGGGGAGAAGAGGGGGGGGGAAGGGCTGTGAGGAATAAGGTAGAGAAGATGGTGATGAACGGAAGATAAATGAGCAAAACAACGAGACCAGAGGAAGAGAGAAGATGCAGACAGTGCGGGCTGCTGGCGCGACGACAGCACCATAGGAAATGGAATCCGGAGAGAAAGGGAGGGAAGGAGTACAAGAAACATGTCGGAGAAGAATAAGAATTGAAGGGAAAGGAGAGAGAGAGAGGGGGGTGTAGGGGGGGGGGGGAGGTACACAGTTAAGAGTGACACATAGGAACACAAGTACGCAGTACTGAGAGAGAGAGAGAGAATGACCGCATGGGCAATGCAAAGCACACGGGCACCAGCACAAGCACAAGCAGCTCATCCAAGCTACTACATGGGCGTGTGCACTGTATCTATGGGTGTGGAGGTCTGCGTGTGTACAGACACGCTCGTGCTAAGCACGCCATGGAGTCAAAACGGAAGAGGGAGCCGGAGAAAGACGGTAAACAGAGAAAGATGTAGACGGGGAAAGAAGCAGTGAGTATGTGGCGAGGGGGCGGCAAGGGGAAGGGGAGGGGGAGGGGGGGGGGGGAGGTGTCCGCCAGGAAAAGGTCTTGAGAGCGCGGTTAGACTCCCTCACAGCTTCCTCGTTTTTTTGCCGTCCTTCTTCTTCCTTTCCTTCTTCTTCTCCTTCTCCTCTTTGTCAGAGCTGTAGAGAAGCAGAGAGACGGGCATCCTCCCCCTCTCGGCATTGCCGCCCAGGCCGACCTTGGGGACCGACGACGAGGCAGATGGCAGCGGTGGTAGGTCATTCACCGGGTCCAACTGATAAGCGCGGCACATGTCGTTGCACCGGTGCCGCGAACGCCAACGGTCAATGGCCTTGGGACCGTCGTTGCCCATGCCAAAGCCCTTCTTGTCCATGGTGTAGACGAGGGGGTCGACCAGGTAGTGGTGCGTAAGCAGGAGCCCGTGCACCATCAGGCGGCCATGATACTCCTGATAGGAGAAATGGGAAAACGCCTCTGCGACTTGCTTCAGATCGTCCTTGTTGTACCGAGTCGAGTCAAACGGAGGGTATACGTCTTCATCCTGTCCCACCACCTGCGCGTGAGGGTGCTTCCCCACGCTGGGCGTACGGTCGCCGTCGCTGCTGGTTGCGCTCGCGACGCTTGTGTTAGTTGGGCCGCTCGAAATCCGCGTGGAGAAGCTGATGCCAACGGCACCGCATTCTCGGACATCAGGTTCCACCATCATGAAGATGTCACGGCTATCGGTCGTAACGTACGAGAAGAAGCCCTTCGATCGCGACCGAAGCTCCGGCGGCAAGCTGAGCACATCGATACGGCAGACGTTGCGGTTCGTGAGGAGGGGCAACGGCACCCTGCGCACGCCAGGCGCGCACGGGAAGCGGCTGAACTTGTAGGCCAGGCTCTCCGCCACCGCCTGGGCCTGCCCGGCGCCGAGGTAGTCCGCGTCAGTGACATCGCTGACGTCATGGCGGAACATGCGCGCGACCACCGGAATGACCTTGAGCACGCCATCCTCACGGGCGGTCGTGGGGAAAGGAGAAGAAGAGGAGGCGGACTCGGCGCCGCCGTTGTTCTCGCCCAGACGGCGGCGGTGTGCGTGGGCAAGAATCTCCGCGTCCGTCGCGGACACTGTCGGTACAGCGGCGCCTGCGGGAGTGGGATGGCTGGCTCCGTCCCCCGGCGCAGCGCCGCCGCCATCGCCGCAGGGCATGTGCACCGGGCTACTCCTGAGGAGGAGCAGGTCACACGCAAAGTACACGTGAAGGTCATCCTGGGCGATGCCGCGGTTGGGGTGCAGCACGCGGATGCGCACGTACTGGTAGCCCCACTGGTGCCGCGTCGTGTCATACACGTAGCGGGTGGCGGGCAGCACCACATCGAGCGCGTCCGCGGAAATGGGCGCGGATTGCTGTTGCTGCAGACGGAGCGGACTGCCCGACTGCGTGGGACCGCTCTGTTTGCGCGGCACGTAGTCGTCCGAGTCGCCAGAGACGCAGCTGTAGTTGGAGTTTCTCTCGTTTCCGTCGTACGCGGAATCCTCTCTATGCACCGGCGCCGCCGCGTAAGGCACAGAGCCGGAGCGGCTATTCGCGTTACTAGTTGTGGCGGTGGCATTGGCAGTGTTGTTGTTGTTGTTGGGAGAGTTGTGGACGCCCGTGGCGGAGTGCACAGAGGCGGAGAGGTCCTGTTGGTTTCTGCTGTTACTCTGCTCACATGTGTCCGTGTCCTCAAAGTTATCCTTCTTGCCCTTCTTTCCGTGCTTCCTGGACGAGAACAGCTTTAGCATGGTTGATTTTGGGGGAGAGAAGAAAAGAGAGAGAGAGAGAGAGAGCTATATTGAGATTTCCTCTAAGAAGAGAAAGATGATAGATGTCCGCCACGCACCGAAAGGAAGAGTGTGTCGTAGCGCAAAGTGACAGAGGGAAATCGACAAGCAATGAGCCAGGCGGTAGGGGAGAGAGGGAGAGAGAAAGAAGAAGCGGGCACGGAGAAGGAAGTTTCTTGGCGTTGATGGGGAAGGAAGGAAAGGAGGCGAGTCCGCAGATGTTGGCTCTGCTATGCCGGAGGAGCGGGGGAAGGAGGGCAAAGGAAGGCGGAAGATAAGAAAGGGCAAGCGCAAAGGTAATAAAACGAGCAGGAATAGGTACGACGAGGAGGCGGCGGTCTTGGGGAAGGGAAGCTTGGAGGGTGAAAGGAGAGAGAGAGGGAGGTGGGGGGAAGTACGGCGGACACACACCCCACAATCCGTGTGTATACATCCCCCCACACTGAGAGAGAGGGGGAGGAGAGGAGGCGGTACTCCGTCTATAGCCTCAGTCTGCAAGCGGTCACACACACACACACACACACACATCTATACGTGTGTGTTGCGATGTGTCTGCGGCAGGAGCTCAGTGCCACCGCATCGCTTGCGATCGTCTCGCGACGTGTGGGTTCGCTTCTTGGGGGGAAGGGGGTTGGGATACGACGACTTGGCACAAACGAGATGGTGAGAGGGTGGAAAGACTTAATGATAGCGCGGTAATAATATAGTGGTAATCCGTCAGAAAAGGGGCCAGCAGGAAGGAGGACGAAGAAGAATGGGGTGAAGGGGAAACGAAGGAGGAAGGGGAGAGAGCATGTAGGAGCGATGAAGAACGGCGATGAGGATATGGAGCGACATCAGAGGGTACTTGTTGATGCTGTTGTTGTTGTATAGGACGGTGGGCTGCTCTCATGTGTCCATCATCTCGGACAGTCGCACGGCGTACTCAAAGCGCTCCTCGTCCGTCATGTCCTCCAGCGGCTTGGGCAGCGGGATCAGGTCCTGCGGTTGCACCGGCTCCTCCCTCTGCAGGCGCGTCACCATGGCTCGGAAATAACTCCCGCGTTTCTTGTCCGTCAGGCTTCCCACGCCGTCCGTCAGCGGTTGGAGGCGCATCGCTCGGCACAGGTCCTTGCAGCGATGGGTCTTGACCCACTCGTCGATGCCCTCCTGGCCCATGTTCCCCATGCCCAGCCCCTTCCCGTCCTCCGTGTGGATCTGCGGGTCGGTGAGAAAGTCTTGCACCCCCTGCAAGTCGCACACCAGCATCGACCCGCCGCTCTCGACAAGGGTGAAGTGCGAGAAGGCCTCTACGGCTTCGAGAATCCTGCGGCGCTGGCGATCCTGTGATGGGGGAATGTATCGCTCATTGGTCTCGTAGACGTCGCCAAAGTTGCTGGTGTACTTGGTAAAGTTGCCGTTGAGCTTCGGCTCCATGTTGAACAGGATGTCGCGGGTGTCGGTGGTGCGATAGCTGAAGAAGCCCTTGCGCGCGGCCTTGTAGGCCTCAGGGATATCCTCCTTGGGGATCTTCACAACGGAGCACTGGAGGAACGAGATGTTCGCCTTGCTGACCCCCTCTTCTACCCTCACCTTGTTGAAACTGTCAGCGAACTCCTCGCACAGGCACTGCGCCTCGCACTCGCTGAGGTAGTCATCCTCGACAACGTCCAGGATGTTGTGTCGGAACATCTTGGCCACCATCTCGCTGCCGAAGCCGCGATCGTCCAGTTCCTCCACCTCGAAGGCGACGCGCATGCCGCCCTGCGACAGGCCACGGTTAGGGTGCAGCACGCGCACCATGAAGTGCGATGTGGACCAGTGACACCTCTTCACGTCGTAGCTGTACTTGACGGCAGGCACGAGGATGTCGGGATCGTCCGTGGGCAGGGGGTTCGGCCGCTGCTGCTGCTGCTGCGGCGGCGGCGGCGGCGGCGTCCCGGCTGGGGTGTTTGTCCGCTGCAGTGGCGCAGGAGGAGGCGGTGTGCCAGAGTTCGACGCGGGCCGCGTCTTGGCCACCTTGGCCCGCGCTGCTGTGGCCGCGGCAGCGGGAGGGGGGCTGCTCCTGTTGGCGGTGGTGTTGATGGGGACCGAGGAGGAGGAGGTGGATGAAGACGTCCACTTCGCTGCCGCGTTGGTGGGTGCGGAGGTGCTTCTGGCGCCGGTTGCTGTCGTCGCGGCGAGCGGGTTCCGCTTCGGCGGCAGCGCAACCGGCTCGGGGGATGGCGAGAGCGGAGTAGTCTCGCTGCCCTTTGCCCTTGCCCTCTCCGGCTTGTGGTTGCCGTCTGCGTGGGAAGGGAGAGAAGGATGCGCAGCACGCGGCGACGGCGGCTGCGGCCGCGGCGGCAGGTTGAGCGTGCTCGCGGCCGACGACAGCGTCGAGTTCGCCGACAGCGTCTTCCCGCTGCGGGCACTGGGGGACTGAAAGCTGGCGCCGCCCCCTGTGCTGCTCAGCAGTGCGGCGGAAGAAGAGACACTACGCGCGAAGGGGCACGTTTTCTTTATGACGCGAGGGCTCTCCAGTTGCTGCTTGGAGGGAATCCTGTAGTCCGGCCCCGGCGTGGGCCCCGCCTCTGGCGTCCGTGGCGGCAGCCGCTGCAGGGTAGCGAGGGGCACGGATACCGATGGCGATGTGCGACTGGAGGAGGCTTCCGGTGTGCCATCGCTGTGTGCGTGGCTGTTGCTCGTGAAGCTGGTGAGGGAGTGCTGCGAGCTCATCTCGCGGCGAAACTTCGCCGAGCCTTGGGCTGTCGCGCGGGGTTTTCGGCGCTTGGCGCGAGAGGGCACGGGGTCCTTTGTCACCACGCGCGGTGGCGCCGACGAGCTGGGCTTGCGTAGGGAACCCGCCTCGTCCCGCCCGCCCGTGACGGTCGCAGGGGGACGGCTCGCGCGCTGCGAGACGTCGAAGGGGGCGTCGGCTGTACTCAAGGGTGATGTGCTGACGACTCTGCCCGCGAGGGGGGCTACACCCGCACCAAGCGACCCGCGGGGCACAACGGAGCCAGTGGTGATGGTGACAACGGTGGGCGTCAAGCTCGGATCCCGACGTTCGCTGCAACGGTAATCGTGGCGCTCCTCCTCTTGAACGATGGTCGCCTCGGTGAGCGACAGGCCTCCCGTCGCTGGGATGGGTCCGAAGGCACCGCTGCTGGCGTCGGTGTGCGCCACATTGTTGCTGCTTTCGTTGTTTCTCACCGCTGAGTCCATCGGCGCAGAGCCAGGGTGGGTGTACACGGCGGAAGTGGTTGGCGAGGAGCGGTTTAGCACCGACATGCCCTCTCGCGGAGCGGATGGCAGGGATACGTGGTCGTAGTACGGGTTTGCGTTGCTGTTGCGCAGGTTGCGTAGCCGATTCTCGCGCACCTGGTTGTACTCGGAGATGAGGCGGCGCAGAACACTGGCCTTGGCTTGCTCGCTCGTAGGCAGACCCCTTCGTGGTTGTGTTCGCGGCTGTCCATCGTCGGTGGTCGAGAAGCTGCCCGACATGTCGGCCCCCTCCTCTGTCATCTCCTCCGACCCGTCGCCCATGTCGCTCGTGTCCTCGTCGGTGGCCTCGTCTCTGTTGCTGAAAGCGAACTGACCACCATCGGAGGAGGGACGGGTGTTGTAGGTTCCGCTGCGTCCTGTTGCGTTCCCATCCTCCTCGCCATCTCCGGCCTGTCCCCTCGCGCCGTCCCTCCCCAGTACATGGGGCAGCTGAAGCTCGTGTCTTCGCTGCTCCTCGGTGGTGCCCTCATGGCTGGCGGCACCGCGGCGTTCCTTGTCGAACAGCAGTGCCTCCCTCTCCGTTGCGTCATGGTGGGACGTTTGCCAGGAGGAGCTGCCCCGGATGCTGCCCGATTCCGTGGCCGTATCGTCGCTGCCGTTGCTGCTCGAGGGACACACGCGCTCGGCCGTGTCGTCACGCTCGGTCCAGTCAATGGTGTTCCGCCCCAACGGGGTGAGGCGGCTGTCGCAGCTCAGAATAGGATTCGCCTCTCCGCCAACAGCGTCGCTGCTCAGCGATGCGCCGCCGGGGTGGGTGGGCGGTGGGGACCGCGTGTGCGGGCGTTGCTGCATTCCCCTCCTCTCGTTCCTGTTGACGATGATTGGTGCACTCTCTTTTCCTCTTCCTGTCTTCCCTCGCGAGAGAGCGAGGACGTCGGGGGGGGGGGGGGAGGGAGAAGGAAACGTGGTCAAGTGATGGTGTGCCTTTACTGTGTGAGTGGCACCACACCTTTGCTGTCGCGAGTTCTGCTAAATGTGAGGAAGAAATGAAGAGCTTCCAAGAGGGATCAAACAAGGAGAAGGCAAGCAGAGAGAGGATGGGGGGCCGGGGGGGATGGAAGGGGGGATATTTCGGCAGACAGCTGTATATGCATGAAGGGAAGCATGGGCCTCGCACGAGCCACTTCCCTATCTTCCTCTCCTCTTGGGAAGATCATTCTCTCTCTCTCTGTGTGTGTGGTAGGAATATGAGGTGCGCATATGGATTAGAGAAGTGAGCAACGCCACCCGCCAGCAGCAGCGGTAGGACGCGCAACGAAGAGATGCGCGGCACGAGCACGGGCCGCTCGCCGCAACCGGTATCGCCACCACCACCACAGCCGACAACACTCAGAAGGAATCCTTCACCTCGTCATAGATTTGCCAAAACGTTGGGCCCGAGGGAATCGTGGCGCCAAACTTCGTGGCGAGGAGAATGGTGCCGCTCAGGCGACGATGCAGGGAGTAAACCGGCGTCGGCGGAGGTCGCAGGCGCAGCTTCACCATCGTCGGCACATGCTCCTTAATCTGCGAGGGCAGGTTCTCCTTGGCAAAGTCGAACGACTCCGTACGGCTCTGGAATGGCTTCCCCAGCAGCATCACGCTGCCCACGTGAGCGTCCATCATCTCCTTCACCTCGCGGCCGGTGAGGAAGCCCAGCGAGATACTCTTTTCGATAATGGTGTCCCGATCGCCCCGTGCAGCCGCGGCGACAACGTCCAAGTAGTCCTTGACAAACTCCGCGCTGTACTCCCGCGCGGCGCCGAAGTCGAGCAGATTGACGCGCTTGTGCTTGGCGTCGTAGAGAAAGTTCGCATAGTTCGGGTCGGTCTGCATGAACCGCCAGCGAAACAGCTCACTTAGGGTGAGCCGCATAAACTTGTCGCTGATGTAGTTGCGGAACGCCTGCGGCACATCGGTGCGCTTCGCCAGCTGGTCGATGGGTACCCCGCGAACAAACTCCGACACGAGCACCTGGTCTGTCGAGAGCGAGCGGTACACCCGCGGCACGTGGAATGCAGGCGACAGCTCCTTGTCCTCCTCCACAAGGCGCCGGTAGCGCTCCTGCTTGCCGCCTTCGATCGTGTACTGGCACTCCATGCTTAGCTCGTTCCGCAGCTCCTTGAGAATGCTGTCCACGAACATGCCCGGTGGCAAGATGTTGAGCGACATGAGTATCTTCAGGTTAGCGACGTCGGAGTCGATGCTCTTGGCCACCCCAGGATACTGCACCTTCACGGCCACCTCCAATGGCTCAGGGTTCGTGTGGACGCCTGGGGCCAGCCTCGTCGAGAAATGAAGGTCATCCTCTGGGTCCGCTGGCACGGTGTTCGCCCGTAGACGTCCGTAGTGCACTTGCCCAATACTAGCCGCCGCGATGGGGGCGTTGTGGAAGCTGACGAACAGCTCGCTACGCCAGTTCGCGCTGTGGTGCTCCAGTTCGCGAGCGATGGTGGCTTCGAGCTGCTTCTCCGGCATGGCAAAGGCCTGGTCGCGCACCCTCTCAAACAATGCCGTGACGTGTGGAGGCACGGTGTTGCTGTCCTGGATGCTGAGCATCTGCCCAAGCTTGAGCACCGCGCCGCGCATGCGACAGAGGGTGTCGACGATGCGCTGGTGACCCGAGGAGGAGAGGAGGCCGCCACCCTCCGGCGAGGCCCCCGTCACCTTCTCCCAGGCCAACTGGACGAAGAGAGAGCCGAAGCCGGCCGCGCGCGACACCTGTGTGGCGGGCACCGCCCTGTAGCGCAGGTTCGCGTTGCCGTGCTCGTACGTGCTAGAGCGACGCTCGAGGTCGCTCACCAGGCTCTCTGGCAGATCCCTCCCTTCGTAGGGACCGGTACTGCTAGACGCACTGCGCTTCTCCGACGCCTGTGTGGCGGTGGCAGACCCTGGCGTCGCATCCGTCGTGTACTGTGTCTCGAAAGTGGAGCCCGGGGTCACGAACGAGCCAAAGGGGTTGGGAACACCAACCGGCGCCATGGCTGCGGCAATGCGTCCCACACCGCGCGCGATGTTGCACAAGGCATCCCGGCACGGAGGAGTGGCGCGTAGCATGAGAGCACTCGTCAGAGAAACACAAGTCAGAGGCAAACCAGGAGAGGTGAAAAAGAGAGGAGGGAGGGAGGGGGGAGGTTGCGGTCTACTCCTGCTGTCTTGATGAACGTATGCCGCAACAGCACTCTCGATCGTTTGTCAAGCGATGAAAGAGGGGGGGGGAAAGGAGGAACCGGTAAGTGGCGTCGTACCTTCCACCCTTTCCTTCGCGAGTGGGTAACTAAGGACAAGTGCGGCTGTGAACGAGAGACACAGCCCACGCAAACACGCACAGACACACACACGCACACACACTCACACACGATGCATCTCTGCTAGCTTCTCTTTGATTCGCAGGGAAAGAGGACGCTCACAGCGAAACATAGTCGTCCCTCCTTTCATGATAGTCGGTGGGTGGGTGTGTGATGAATAGTCGTTTACTGTTTCTTCCTTCCCCTCTTCTCACGTAGCGAGATATATGGCTGACGGGATGTTGTGGGGGGTGAACAGGTCGAGCAGAGCAACAGAATGGCATGCTGAGCGGAGAGTGATAGATGGAGAGAGAGATAGCGACAGATGGAGAAGGAAGAGGGGAGAGGAGGAGGAGGCGCATACGCTGCACGGACGTTAGAGCTTTGAGTGCGCAGTTCTTGTTTCGCGATGCATTTTCTCGCTCAGCCGGAGGAACCACTCCGCCACACCCTTCTTCGAGTTCCCCCGCACGTTGTCGACGACGAGGCTGATATACTTGAGGAACTCCATCTGGACAGCGCCAGAGCCGCGCATGTGCTCCACCATCATGGCCTCGATGGACGCACACACCCGCTGCAGCACGTCCGTGTTGCTGCATTGCAAAAGGTTCACCAATGCGGAGAAGTATGTGGCAAATCGCTGCTGGGCGTCTCGCACGTAGCCGGCCGTCATGTTCCACAGCATGCACAGCTTGTCAAACAGCGCGGATACCACGAGCAAGATGGCACTGGTGGGCGTGAGCTTCTGCAGCGCGTTGGCCCGCGCCGGCGAGTAGGCCGAGGCCAGCGACCGACAGACGGGGGACTTCTCGTCCCGCAGGAGCTGCGCCAGTGCCGTGCCGTCACACCTCTCCAGACCTTGGCAGGAGCTCCGCGCCGTTGCCGCGAAGCGCTTCACGAGCGCGAGGGGGGGCTCGCCGTACTTGCCCGGGGCGGGAGAGGTCCCACTGCCGCCCTTGTCCGTGGCATCCTTCACAGTGCCCGTTGGCACCACCACAGCGATGTACGTGGGAACGAAGAGGGGACTGATCGCTTTGTGGGCAAGGAACGGGGCGATGAAGAAGTCGTGCCCGGCGACACACAGCGCGGCGCTGTACCGGCCCGTCACGCACGGCAGGGCAATCTCCACCCAGTGGGCTAGCATGAGCTCGTCGGGGATGGCGAAGGCCGCAGCTGACGTGGCCATGGAGCGCAGGAACGCCTCCAGATGGGCCAGACGCAGGCGGTTGGGGTGGCTCACCTTGCTGGGGTGCGCCAGCGGCACAAGGCGCTCGAGAAGCGTCGCCCGCACGTCCGTCGCGGGCATTTGCTGGGTAAAGTAGGCCAGGCGGCGTTGCATGCGAACAAGGATGTCCTGTCGTGCCTTGACCTGGCGCGCCGTGGCTTTGCGGCCCGCTGGGGTAGCAGCGCGAAGCGCAAAAACTCGGGTAAGGGTGTCCAGCGCCGTACGCAGATGCACCTCCCGCACGAAAGCGGCGGAGTCGAAGAAGAACAAAAGGAGTGTCGCACTCAGAGCCGTCACCACGTTCACCTGCTCCGGCACAGCGGACAGCGCCGCTGCTGTGGAGCCTGCGCCAGGGATACCATTCACCGACGACTTACCAGCGGCGAGTGCGGCCTCATACATGGCGTCGTTGACCTCGTACATGGTGTTCACCGTCGTCTGGATCAGCGCAAGCAGGGTGGCGCTGCTTGTCGGGATGACGGTGTTTTCGTGAGGCACCGCGGCAGCGGCAGTGGTAGCAGCCTCGGACGGCTCGCTGGCCTCTCGGGCAGAGTCCCTCTCCCCAGCCTCCTTCTGCCCCTCGCTAGGCATGCCGCCAGAGCCACAGGCGTTGCGGACAAGGAGCTGAGCAAGCAGGTAGGAGCGCAGCAGCGGGTGGGCACACATCGGGTTCACGACGGGTGAGAACGCGGCGACGGAGGCACCCCCACCCCCACCCCTGGCGCCTCCTTTCTGCAGTGCTGCTTGAAACTGTGGCTCTTGGAAGAAGTAGACGCTGACGGAGCGGTACAGGGCGGTGGTCGATGGGGGAGAGAGCGGCGCGTGCTCCACTTCGTCATCGCTTGTGGGAACAGTGTAGGCATACGCCAGCAGGAGCCGAAGCAGGTGCGGTTCCAGCCACCCCACCGCCCCACCCTGGTCTGCAGACTTGACGAGCCTCGTCGCGGTGGCGCGGTGCATGAGCTGCGCGTCGTCTGCCAAATCAGCCTCTGGCATGCCGTTCACCATCGCTAGCGCGAGGAGTTGCCCAAATGAGAGCAACGCCGGAGCGTCGCCGGCAGCCTTCTCCTCCTCGCCACCGCTACCACCACCACCAACACCGCCGCCGCTGCTGCTGCTGCTACGGTGTGTCACAGGCTGGTCACGGACCAGCCGCGAGAAATGCCGTGATAGGGCCTGCCGCGTTGCCGTCACACTGGCGAGTCGTTTGCCAAGGTGGTCCTTTGTGGTGCTCTCGCTGCTGCCACGCTTCGCGGACTCCGCCACGTCATCCAGCGCTGCCCCTTCCTTCGTCAAGTAGCTCTCCATTGTCACCTGCAACTTGGCAAACATCAGCAGCAGTCCAAATCCGCGGTGGTGCGGCAACTCCACCTTGTCTATTGCCTTGTACAAGGCGGGGGTGTAGTGCAGAAGCTTGAAGACATCCCAGCTGAACGGGGGACGGCGGGACAGACGGCCCAGCACGAGCGTCGCAGCCACCTCGTCCCCGTTGTCAAAGTCGGCCCGCCGCGAGAAGAGGCTCTGCGCCACAACGGCAACGCCGCGACAGTAGCTCTCCGTTGACAAAAGGCCGAAGCCACTGATCCGCCACTGGCGCTCGCTGTTGAACACCTCCAGCACGGGTACCGGGTCGACCTCGGCACGACCCACAAGTGCACCAAGCAGCACCCAGAGGGAGCTGATGTTTCGCTCACACACCCGCAGTAGTTCGTGCCCACGGACAGCGTAGTGCTTCACCATGCTGAGGGAGCGACGACTCTCAGCGCCATCGACCTCGCCCGTCAACTCCTGCATCACAACCGCCAACTTCTCCGTCATGCGGATGGCAACCTGCACATCTTCACGGGTAACGCGGAGCTTCTCCTTCAGGGTACCGCGAGCGACGGGTTCCTCAAAGGCACGCAGGATTCGTGTGATGCGGGTGGACTGGGTCAATGTGCTGTACAGCGCAGCGTGCAGATCTGCCACCTGCAATCCTGGTGCCCTGGCGGGGGTAGCTGCTGCAGCCGTAATGGCCATCACCGACTCGTCCAGCAGCACGTCAGTCTTCCCCAGCATGGCCCACAGAAGAAGCGATAATGCCTTAAAGTCGCACTTCACATCCTTGTGCTCGGCAAGCAGCTCCGCGTGCTGGGCGATGTACAGAAGATCCTGCGACGCAATCCGGTGCATGGACTCCGGGTGGGAATGCAGCTGCGCGGATGCGGGAGAGGGCGAAACGCCAAGGGCCTCCATGATAACGTTGATCCGCTGCACCCGCGCCACATCCGGATCGACCTGCGGCTGTCCCTCCTGCCCCTCGGCGGTTGGCGATGGCGATCGCGAGCGGAGAAGACCGCTGAGCATGGCACAATCGCACAAGCCGTTCCACCGCAGACACGACGATTCTCTCTCTGTGTGTGTGGACGTACAAAGAAAAAAAAAGTCTACG